>APFE031296232.1:105678-152152 GCA_000404065.3 Pinus taeda | reverse complement strand
ATATGGCTTGTGGAGTGTTCTCCTTTCTTAAGGAGTGAATGTATGGTGTTGCCCTACCTTAAGGGTTTGATCAATAAAGTGAATCATTTATATCTATTTCTATCTTCTTATTTCTTGGGTATAATTGTTATTATCTTATATTTCTGGGTTAGATATATAACACCCGCACCTTCTTTCAACTACCTGGAGCGCTGAGACTGTGCCTTCTATAGATATTCAGGTGGTTGCACCCCTGGTGCGAGGATTTGCTTTTCCTGCTAGCCCGGGCTGCAATACCTTCCAGATGACTTTACGTCGTGTCCCTCTTCATACGGTACCTTCGCTTGTCTAGTAAGGTGCGCTAGCAGGCATGATAGCAGGGTCACAATTTCTTCTAATGCATTAGTAGGGCTGGCTAGACTTGGTCTCCTCATACTCAGCTTTTCGTGGTGTGCTTGTGTGACTTCAGTTTTCAGTTTGCAGATTTATTCATACAATGTCATACTTCTCTTCCTCAGTCGTGCCCACTCATCATCGAGTTCACGAAGTTTCATGCTTTTGCGCCGAAGGTTTTCTTGCACCTGCCTAATTCCTTTAACCAGGTCCTCGCATCCTACCCCTACTGCAAGAGCCGTAGTCCAAGGATTCTTCTCTGCCCTCCTGATTTCCTCTCTTCTTGTCATCATTGAAATTAGTTCCTCACTCTAGTTTGTGCTTATGGTCCTATCAGCCCATCGACCCACAGGGATGCGTAGGGCCCCATCTGATTGTCCCACCTGGTAAACTCTCTTCATGATCTCAGATAGCCTTGTGAGTGCTTTGTTGCGGGGTATTTGCGGTGTACGTGACTCTTTCTGTTGCCGCGTTAGGTCCTGATTTTTTATCCTTAGCCTGGGTTGTGCTTGCCCAGCACGCAACTGCACCCATTAACACAGGTGGGAACGCAAACGAATTTCCCCTGGCTACTTGACCCGTGTTTGATGCTAGAGATTTTGAAACCGCAAGTGCATCCTTCTTCTGTGTTCACACCAGCTCCCAATATCCTTTTGGTGCTTCTGCCACCCTTGTACGGGCGCTCCACACAATGCCCAATCCATCGCATCGCATCGCTGCTATTTTGGTACTGACCTTCCAATTTCATCTAAGAGTTCATCCTGACCTTTGTCCCCATCATGTGTTGGCAGTTCCTTGGCTTCAGTTGTTAGGTACCGCAGTGATCTAGTCATCATGTTGCAATTTAGCATTGATACTTCATGCAACCGGTTATGCTAATGTTCTATTTCTTCCTCAGAATCCGAAGTACAGGAACTGTTGTGCTCCCATGAGATTCTACCATCTTCAGTCGCATTTACCCTATCCTGGTCTTGCACCATTATCTGGTAAATGTAGTCCAGCTCATCGTCATTGTCATCTTTGTGCACAGGTTTAGTGTAGCGTACTCCTTCAGCTGGATCAACTGGAACTACTATGCGTAAAGACGTTTTCTCAAAAGTCATTTTTCACTTATTCATATTAATGACTCCATTCATATCCGTGGCCCAATCTATCCCTAATAACGCAGGGTAAGGGTTACTGTCATCCACAATCTCTATTACCTCAAATTCCATCTGTGTGCTCACACCTTCAATATCCATGGTTACCCCTTCCAGTCTTCCCATGGGCACGATCTTTTGTTGGTTCACCATCTGTAATTGAATAGGAGACCATTGTAACACAGGTCGGCCCATTCGCTCCCAAGTCTATTTTGGTAACATGTTCGCATCCGAACCTAGGTCGAGGACTACCTGATCCATCTCATATTTGCCAATTTTCACTTTCATCCGCATTTCCCTCCTAGTACGCAAATCATGCTTCCCCATCTTTCGAACTACGTGCAGTTCCCCTGATCCTGCGCATCTAGTGATCAGCTCTTGGAGTCCTTTAACTGCCTTATTGTCTCGTAGCTGCTTCATGCATGTTTCTAAAAAGGTAGTAAGCATAGACGGATCCATTCCCAGTTCTGGTTTATCCTTACTACCTGAAGTAGAGGCTTCCTTGAATCTCTTCTTAACTTCCATAACCGTTTCCTTCACGCATTCCAAGTCAAGCTCAGATTCTTTCGTAGGGGCCTTGCGAACCCATGTATCATCCTCGGGTTTCTTTCCCTTATCTTCCCTTGTAGTCACGCCACTTTTAAGCACCATATTCACGTTGGGATCTTCTTCGCATGGTTCCGACCTCATCATTTGGATATTTTGAGTTGGAATAGGTTGTAGTACCCCTTTTTCGTGCATCTAAGCAATCAACGTCGGACAATCCACTGCTTCATGATCAAACTAATAACAATACGGACAACAAATTCTAGTCAAATTCATACAGTCACACGTGTAATGCCCAGGTCCTCTGTAGTTGTAGCAGATTAGTTTTTCGTGTCCTCGTCTTGGTCCCGTTCCTCCTTGTCCTTGGAATCCCCCCCGTGCGATTGCTACAGCCGGATCGAGGCCTCGTATTTCTGTTTGCATTCGATAATCCGAGGTCCTATCCATCGTTAGCTCATAGCTCCGACAATTTTGCTCATCGCGACCCACTGATCTACATAAATTACAGTACAATAGCTATGGAATCTAGGTATACTTCTGCAACAGGTGACAATTGTCCGTCACGTGCTTTCCTCCCACCTGACAAATTGCGCACCATAGTGCGGCAGGTGCACTCAGCCCTGCGTGTGCCTCTGGTCTCAACGGCATCAGTCCCCCTCCCGCCAAATAGTTCACAAATATAGGACAATGATCCTTATCGTGACCCTGGCCTTTACATTTTATACACCACACTTATTCACGTGCCTCTGGTTGGGGTGCCCTATCCTGCTTCAACTCTGCATCTCTAAGCATAGGTTTTGTAGTTGCGCATGGATTTGTTGGACTCCCAACCCCAGATCCTGTATCAATGTTTCGTGCAACCTCATCGCCATTTCCAATGCCTCTGCCTGGGTTGAGAGCTTCTGTTGTAATAATGTCGTCCTCAGGTGTTGTGTCAAAGACACCATGAACCATGCGTGGTGCTATGCATCCGTCAATTTCATATTCTCCTCGTGGATCGTACTTTTCAGCCTTTGATCTATATCCCAGGGGGTTTCCCCTGGAAGCATCGCGATCTCCTTGAATCCGATGATCGACTGCATCTTTGATTTCGGTCGGCTAAATTCTCTGTTCAATGCAAGATGAATTTTTTCTATTCTGGCATTCGGGTGATCATTTGAGTGCTTGATATACCAAGTTAGCGCGCGATCCTGCAACGCACTTACCAATGTGGCCTTCTTAATGTTATCATCCGTAACCCCGTGCACTTCCCACACTGCCCATACTACGAACCAAAATTGATTTGGGTCTTCGTTTCCTACTCCTCTAAATACAGGAAACTTGATCGCGCTCACCATGTTAAATTGCTGGATTGGTGGAGGCGGAGTGGGAAACGTTGGAGGTGAAGAAAGTGATAAGAGTGGTGGCATTGGTGGAGATGATAATTTTGGAATGCGCTGCTCGATCAAACTGACCACACTCCTTGGGGAAACCCAAGCGCGCTCTTCCCCACTTGCTCATGGTGGTGAAATTAAAGGATTGTTTCCTAACCCTTCAACCCCTTTGTAGATCCTTCTGTTTTGCGTCGTTCCGCTCATTAATGTATGTGCATCACCCGTTTTTCTCATAACAACATCTTAATCCAGGTATTCAAAAACTTGATGTACTTACCTCATAGTCCTTTGAGAAAACATCTTTCTGCTTCATTGTAGCTGATAGTCGTGTCTATCACAAATTCAGTGATAAACCCTCCTATTATCTTATCCAGCCAATGATCTATGGCTCGCGCGATCTTCTCTTCAATTGCCTCTAGCCTCTGTACTAACTCCAAAGTCCACACTATTGGCTGATCAAGCTTGCACCTTCCCTAGCTACCTGCTAGCCTCGCGATCCAATCATATAGTTTTGAAGAGAAGGTTGCGAAGAAGACCTCGTGGATTTCTATATATATGAAGCGATCCAACCACCTTTTCTCAGATATCTGTGGGGTTTTTTTTTCTTGTATTCGTGCAACTTATTATCCAACCAATCTTAAATTTCTTTCTTCATAAGGTTCCAATGTTCTGACATCAGACATCCCTTAGGCAAATCCCGGTCCCCGCAACGGAACCATTTGTTAGCTTATTGGTGCCTAACCTAGGTTTAGCGATGTTTAGCCAAACAAATCCCAACACTATCGGCCCTTTCGGCAACAGTCCGCGGAGTGCGGACTAAAGTCTCACCCGAGGTAGTATGGGAGGGTGCTGGAACTAGGTTTACGTACCCTGGGGATGTCTTGATGTGGTCTAGGGTTTCGCGAATTGATCATACACACTATGTTACTTCCGCGTAGCTAGATTTTCAGAGTAACTATCTTAGTTAAGCACAGATGCAATTTACCCTTGTCTTGTGCTTAATATTATTATAGATCTTGTGTTAACTTACTAAAGCACAGTATAATCAGTTAACATTTAACATAAACAGACATGCGTGCAATCATAAAGCATGAACAGATGCATAAACCAGAATAGAGAAAGAGATACTCAAGATTCCAAAATCAACTTGTCTTTATTAATGCCTTTTTTCAATTACAATCCACTTCCTACCCTGCGCACACAACTGCAGGGGTCCGTGCACATAGATGTGGACTCTACCTGGCCTCTGTGCACACAGCTGCAGAGCCTCTATCTCCTATTGCACCCTCGACTGATACTTACAGACTTAGCTCTAATATCACCTTCAAATGCCCGTATCACTTCTTACATTACCAAAAAACTGTATTTTACACGTAGAGTTTTTCTCTTATTTATACATTCCCATGGTCCGCAGACCATGGGTAGGCTCACACATTTTATATTACTTTACAATATTTTAGGGCAGACTACCCTTAGAATTGACCCATAACAATTCATGCTCCACGCACTTCACGGATCTTTTACAAATCCAGTACCCAAAAATGTGGGCTTTAAGCCATAAAACCGTTATGTGGGGGATCCACTGCCCAACAAACCCTATCCTCCAAGCCACCAACCTTGTCTTTTTTAGGCTCCATCCTCTTGGGTTCCAACCCACTGCAATACTTTGTCAAGATATGTTTGGTAGTAACTCACGACACCCAAAATCTTCTTCACTGAGCCCTGTCAGTTTTCAACTTCACTGTAGTCTTCCGTTTACATCATCAATGACAACCTTGTAATATAGAAGGTGTCATCACTGTTCTTCATGGTACCCAATCAAATTCTCCAATTTTACTTCATGATGACTTCAACAGAACATCATGTCTCCAAGGATGTTTACAAGGCTTCTTCAAGTCTTACTCATCCACACATCACAAGTTCGAGGTGATTGTTCTTTTCACAGGTTAATAAAATTCAGACCCAAGCTTCAATCTTCCTATGAGAAATAATCCTTCACTACATCAGACCACTGTTAAAAATATCACACTTCCCAATGCACCATACTGCACCAAGACTTCAGAAATGAAAATCCTTTCACTACACTACACCATTGTCTCATTCTTCATTACCCAATCTGTACCATCAAATTTGCACCATACTGCACCATCTATTTTGCACCACACTTCTTCATCAATTCTACATCAATGTTTTGCACCACATGTCACCAGTACTTCAACAACACTTCTTCACCATAGCTCACCAATTTTTCACCATCTTTTCAACAACAATATTCTTGCACCATGCTGCACCTGACCACCCTTCAAACTGTTCCAATACTTCACTTTACCAATCTGCCTTGTTATGCACCATCACCCTTCTTCATAAACACTTTACTGTAGCACCAAAATTCTTGCACCATGTTACACCAAGCTGTTGTGACTGTCAAGGATGCCACAGGTTCTTTGTTATAATTTCGAGCCTTCAAAGGCTAACCCCTCCACAAGTTCATATCCAACCCTTATTTCCTTAAGTTTGAAATATCACAGATCTGAAATATAACACTAAGGCTCCATCGATGATTGTAGCACAAATCCTCACATATATGAGCTATCAATTCAAGTGAAGACAAATATGACTGTCACTGTAATGTATATACAGGTTTCCACAAGTGACTAAGGTAAGGTGAAGTCCGAGCTCCAAAAGGAAATTTATCACAGAAAGTCCAAGAACAAAGAGGCACAGTCAAGTGAAGTTCGTTGAGTACCCTGCACAGGTCCAAAGTAGCACAACTCCTTAACTATCACAAAAAATGCTTTTCCTCTTCACACTATCATTGTTTCTTAATTCCCTTATCTTCTAACTATTCACGAGATGTGAACATGTCTTCATTCTGTACATAATCAGAGCTGAAATGGAATATAAAACTTTTAAATTTTGATAGAATTTGCTCAAAACACCCAAACAGTGATCTCTTTTATTCTCCTTGGCCTCCTTACAATTTCTTTTCCTTTTCTGTCCTCCTTTTATTTTTCTCTCTTCTTCTGTAGTTCTTCTATTAACCAATTATCAAAATCTGATTCTAAGAAATGAATTCTAAAACCTTATTTATATTTATTTCATCCTTTAAAGGGAAGACGTGACTATTGGAGAATGAGAGCCGACATATGTATGTTAACTTAGGCCGACTTACAATAAAAATATATATTTCTCAATCTTAAAAATTAATTTTCTCTTCAACTACTAGGAGTTTGAGGGAAAGTGAGAGCTCATTAGAAAGGGGAAAAATATTCTTCAAGATGGTGTAGGAGCCAATGTGAAAGGATGCCTCCAAGGTGTCAACAAATATGTTTCTTTGTGACTGCTCTTGAAATTTTTAGTGTAGAACAACAAGGTCGTTAGGGCTTCTCCATTGTTTGGGATAACATGGGTTTTACATGGCTTTGTCAGAGGATCATAGAGTCCTCTTGTAGGAGTGTTGTCATCATGACATGTTATTATCCATGATAGTGCAATGATATGTTATTAGACATATGCTATTAGATCATCACAAGGAGAGCTTCTACATCAAGAGTCACTATGTGCATAAATAATAACGACTTCTTCATCATGATTAAGGACATCATCATGATTTCTAGGGCTTCTTCATCAAGATCAAGGATACAAGAGGATCAAGGATACAAGAGGTTATAGTGTCTTCATGGTTAGTTCAAGGACATCTAGGAAATTATGAAAAATAGGCATATAGGACAAGACTTCTTCTTAGTGGCTTGACATCTTCATTCATGGTATCCTTGTCAAACAAGAGTCTTGACATCATCATCTAGAACCAAATATCTCAAGAATATTTAAATCTTGGTCAATGCCATATTGAAATCAATGGAAACCTAGATTAACACCCTCCACCTAAGAGAAACCTCTGACCACAAATCTAGCCTTGTGTTACTTCACGCTCACATATGATGCTTGCTTTACCTTGTAAATCCATCTGGAACTTACCACTGACTTGTCTGTTGGTATTGGGATCACTTTCCAAACATTGTTTATGATAATGGAGTCATACTTCTCAACCATGGCATCAACCCATACCGGTTGTTGCATTGCTTCCTCGAATGAGGATGGATCAACCTCTACACTCTCGCTCATCAGATCCATGTATCTAGTGTATCGATTTGGTGATCTCCTCTACCCACATTGTGATGTGGGTGATCCCACATTCTATCTAGCATCATGCATCAATCTATCAGCCTCTCTGGTGTGTTTCCTTCCATCTATGGAAGTCTCTACATGAGTGGGTACTTCCATTCTCTGCTCCTTTGCATGTGGCTTCTCCACATCATCTTGAGGTTCTTCCTTTGTAGCTAAAAGTTCCTCATCTGGATGTAACTGAAGATCCCTCTCAAAGGAACATATCATGGCCTTATCTTCATCGAACTTCACATCTCTATGAACCACTATCATAATGTGAGATGACAAGTACACCCAATAGTTGTGAGGCGTATTAGTGTACCCCACAAATATGCCCAACTCAACAGTTGACTCTAGCTTTTTTCCATGCATCCTTGGTAACATGATAATAGACCGATGAACCAAATATCATGAAGTGTGCCACATATGGTATCTTACCTGAAAAAACTTCTTTTGGTGTACGCATCCCGAGAATTCAATGAGGACTTTTTTTTTCACATAAAAATTTGTGTTGCATGCTTCAACCCATAAGTGCAACGGTAGGCCTTAATCATGTAACATCACCCGTGCAACTCCTACAATACTTAAGTTCACCCTTTCAGCCACCCCATTTTGCTGTGGGTTATGGGGTGCTATTAAATCATGTTGAATGGCTTCTCATGCACATAATTTCTTGAATTTATTTGACACACATTCTCTACCATTATCGCTCTTGAGAGATTTAACTTTCCTGCCAGTATCTTCCTCAACAAGTGATTTAAATTCACAAAATTTAGCGAACGTTTGAACTTTCTTATACATGAAGAAAATCCAACACTTACGAGAAAAATCATCTACAAATATTACATAACACCTGTGCTTGGCCGTGGATGCTGTCGAGAATGGTCCACACACATCTGAGTGAACTCTTTCAAGGATCGCTTGCGCTCGACTGTCTTTATCATGAAAGGTAACTTTGGTGTACTTCCCCAATAGACACCCTTTTCTTGTGTCTGTCTATTCTAGTGGACCCTTGGGAAGTCCTATCAAAATTTGCTGCATGATCTTCAAATCTCCATGGTGCATGTGACCCAATATTCTATGCCACAACTCACCGATGTCTCAGCTCTGCATCTTCTGCACTTTTGTTCTCAAAGAAACACTATCTTATATATCTAATTTGTAGAGGTTCTTCACCTGAATCCTGATCTACTTCACTTTTCTTGAGGCTATGTGACGAAGAAAAGCCTTTCCCTTGCTAAATATCACATCGTAGCCACGATCCTCCAACATGGAAACTGAAACAAAATTATTCTTCAAACCCAGAACATACATGACATATTTTAATGTGAGAGGAGAACCAAATTCCCTCTAAAAGGTAATAATACCGATGCCAGTCATGCTATACCTCCCATCATCTTCCATTTCGATGTGCATCTGGAGGTCTTTCTCCTTGAAGTCACTGAAGAACTCTTTGTTTCCAGTCATATGGAATGAGGTTCCACTATCCAGGTACCATAAATTACCCATCACCGATGTCACCATGCAAGCGATGAGGGTGAAATCCAAATTGAATTGTGAAGTAAGAGTTTCACTTTCCACTCCTCCCGAGGGCTTCTTATTTACCTTCTTGTGCAAACACTTTGTGGCATAGTGTCCCAACTCATGAGAGTGAAACATTTAATCTTTGACATTTCCTTCTTTTTTTCACCTTGAATGGAATCTAATTTGAAATGAGACAAATTCCCCTTCCATTTCTTCACCTTTCCATCTAAAGGCACAATACTCCTCATCATCGTGCTTGGATGAGGATCCATCTCTAGTGTTCCGCTGAATCTCTTCTTGCACCAAGTCGTACCACAAACTCCCACTCTGGTAGCTTCTACCTCTCATTAACTGAGTCTTGGTAGCTATGCCAGCTCTTGGAAAGGTCTAGAAGTTATAGACTTACTAGATTGTCTTCAACAACTATAACACCGACACTTCCAAGCTCATCCCGAAATTGGGTGAACTTGGTAAAGTACTTCGGTATTGTGTCGCCCTTCTCCATCTTGACTTTTCTGAGCTTGTCCTTTAGTGCTAGCTTCCTATGGTCACTGCTATTTTTAAACAAGATTTTCAAGGCCTTCCAAATTGCATATGGATTCTCCTTATCATGGAGGTTCGAGACAATATGGTCTTGAACTCCTTCTAGGATAATCCTTCTCACCTTTTCCACACATTTTCTCCACTCTGCTAGATCTTGAGCATCAACTGCTGGAGGCTTAGGAATATCTTTGTCTTTGAATTTCTTAAGCCCATTGTCTTCCAACACTGCCTCCATCATGTCCTTCCAACAAATATATTCTAACTACCCTCAAGGGCATATTTTAGTCTCAATCCATAGACCAACATCCTACTGGCTCTGAAGTATGATACTACAAAATTGATTTCACTTGCAAAATACAAACTCATATTCTCCTCTTCTATAATGACTTCATCTCCAATATTATGTAGAAATTCCTTGTAGATTAAAACTACTAATTGTAATATTCTAAAACCATTGACTTGAATATACTCTACTCATCAACGGAAAAAATAATTGATCGATGAAATCATGGAGAATACAAGAGAAATAATTCAATCAACACATAACACAATGATTTCCTGGGGAAAGCCAAAGCTAAAAACCCCTGTTATCTGCATATTGCATTAGTCAGAAAATATGAGAATATTCCAATGCTTTGCTCAAGCCCAAACAACCTCTGCACTATCTCTATCTGTCTTACTGCTTCCTAGACAAGCCTTGGACAATACTTAACTGATTTTATGCTTTCCCAAGTCCTTATTTCCCTTCCTGTTCCTTAAGGAATTAAACCCTATTTAATTGGGAAATTCCTCAATTATGAGTTACGCAATCCTCATAGGTTGTCCTATGAATTCATGCACCATCTATACAATTCAGATGATTATACAACTAATAGTACACTGTCCCTGAAATCCAATCTCAACTGGGTATTTCTCTGATCTGACATGCATGAGTTATGTTAGCACCTAAATTCACCTCAGGCTGACAGAAGGCAAAATTCAGGGTAACCACAAACCACACTCAGTCTGGTAGCTAGCCCTACCAGAACAGGAGAGGGCTCTCTCCGAGTCACACTCAGTGAATTGATGAACGAAAAGGACTAAGATGACTTTCAAACGAACTATTTATCTTAAGCTAGTAAGTGGAAATGAAAATAAGGAGTGATGTTTATGAATGACTGTGTTTCTGGGATGTTATGGGACCACTGGACCTCAATGAACAGAGAACTTAACATGAAGGCACAGATTATTTCGTGAGGCAAGGTAGGCTGAAAGCATAGCAATTAAGTTTTAAAATATGGCAGAATGGAAAGATTGATTGAGAAGGTGAAAAGGGCATGGGCGACATGAATCCTTTTCAACAAAAGAATGAACATTTTACATGAAATTTTCCCGCAGGTAGAGCAATAGAATTGAATTCTACCTAATCTCACTCGAAAAATTTCACCAGAAATGAATACGAAATGAAACTATGGAACATAACAAAGAAATGGAGAGATTGATTAAGAAGGTGAAAAGGGCATGGACAACATGAATCCTTTTCAACAGAAGAATGAAACATTGCACATGATATTTTCCCACAGGTAGAGCAATATAATTGAATTCTACCTGATCTCACTCGAAAAATTTCACTAGAAATGGATACGAAATGAACTATGAAACATAACAAGATACGTATGAAACATAAGAGACACACTTGCTACACTCACAACCACAGGAATCTCATGAAACAGAGCCGCTGCCTTTCATTAATTCTCTGTAAAAATATACAGTGCAGAAACAAAGTTTCTTTCCCACAGTGTCCCAAAAGTTACAAGCCAACCCACCAATTGCTTTGCAAATGGTTTGCATACAATATATAGAATGTGCTATGAAGAGATAGAACGTCCAAGGGTCACAAAATGAAGGTGGAGAGCCAAACATCAGCTACAGGTGTAGTGTCACAAACATGAAAAATGGCTTGGGTGACCCTTTCCCTTCCTTTGCCACTTGTATAACTGACCATATGGAGTGGAAATATTTATAAAACTGTCGTGTTCCTCGTCCTGTGCATCGTGCTATTTTCCAGGTGACTTTTGGAAGCCTTCCTGATGTCCAAATTGAGCGTAGGATATCTTTCTAGAAAGGTATTTGAGTATAATTTCCAACCCAACTAGAATTTTTCGATTTGGAGTTCATTTTCCTTGTCAAAAATCAAATCTCCCAAGACTGGTCGAACTGTGCCAAATGAGGCTGCCTCAAGGCAGAGTGCTGTTGCGGTCGATTTTTTAATGCCTTCCTCAACCTCAAATTGAACTCATGATAGCTCATTGGAAAGCTACTTGCCTCTAGTTATCACTTGGATCATCAAGCAAGTCATTTGGCCAACAGAGCTAGGAGAACACTTGGTTTTCCCGAGGTCGCTCCAGAGGTGCATCAATTCTCCCAAGGCAATTGTAGTTTTGACATTTCTTCAGAACCATAACACCTGTGTAAAATGTGAAGGCTTTTTTTCTTCCTTGGTCGGTTATGGACAAAAACCTTTTTCAGTTTTCCCAAATTCATCTTTTATTTCTCAGAAACATCATTTGAGTGAAACATATCCCGATGTGTGGGACAAGGGATTTGCCGAAATGAAGCGAAATGAAGGGGATAGGGAGCTTCTAAATTCTTGAGGAAATTTTTGGAAGTATTGAGGGATGTTAGGAAGTAGGGGAAAGTGGAATATCATAAATTGAGTGAGGGGAAGGGGTCCAAAAAGGCAAAACACAGGCCCAACCATAGAAAATTGCCAAGTTGTAGCAAGAAACTAGGGTTTGTGCGAAAATGAGGGATTTGGGGGATCTCAGTGATGGGAAGTGTTTGATAAGGTATTTTAGGGATAGGGGAAGGTTTATGAACATTAGGATACAAGTTTTCTGATGATTTGACAATCCAAGAGAAATTAGCTTCAAAACCCTAGGAGAGGGAAATGAACCTTGCCATAGGTGCAACTGAAACATGAACAAGGTGTGAAATGACCCAACGGAACTTGAGATGATGATGGCAACCCTCTGAATGATGGTAGACTCAGCTGAATGGTGACATGGAACATCATTTGGACAACTTTAACAAGGGTAAAATCAAACCCCAGACCTAATGCCTAGTGACCAAATTTTACTTGAAGACTCACTGAAATGATAAAATTTGACCTTGGCACCTTAAAATCACTTGTGTAAGAGCATGTTTGATCACTGGAAGAAGGCTGCAAAGACTGAAACTAACAAGTTAATTATGAGTGAATCTTCAGTTTACTGGTTGATCACTGCATGCAACACTACACTTTACTTCAGGAAGCACCACACTGCACTTCAAGAAGCACCACACTATACTTCAGGCATCATCACACTATACTTCAGGCATTACCACACTATACTTTAGGCAACACCACACTTGATTACAGGTAGTACCTCACTGGACTGCAAACAACACGACATTACTAGACCTCCCACTAGTTCCTCCATCAGTTGGAACTAGTTTAACTGACTTAAACTCAGTTAGACTGAATTAATTAATTACAACTCAAAATAAACTCAACTAGATATCCTAATTGTAGGAGACACTCGACATGACTCTAGTTAGATCCTCAACTCGAATTAAATGAGCCAACTAAGTCACTAATACAAGTTGTCATGAGATGTGAAATTACAATTTTATTCCCAATTTAATTCAAGAACAAAATTAAATTAGGATTTTCTTGTTGCATTTTCAACACAAGGCATCTCCATTATGGCTGTCCATATTTTTCCATCTCATCTCCTCCGACAACAAGGATGAGACTATTTCATCAAACTTCAAGGTAGTTGTATTGCTACCTATTGCAACAACTAGACTATCCCACGAATCTGGTAGAGAACATTGCAAACTGATGCACTTATCTTCATCTGAAATTTTTATATCAACATATAGCAATTGGCTTACCACCTTATTAAAGGCATTCAAATGCTCCGTCATCGTGTCTCCATCCTTCATCCTCAGATTATACAAATTTTTTTGTAGGAACAATTTGTTCACCAAAGACTTATATTGGTACAAAGTCCCTTACTTGACCCACAAATTCTTTGTTGTAGCTTCCCCTGATACATTCAACAACATTGAATCTAAGAGACATAATCGTATTGTGCTTTGCCTTCCGATATAACTTCACCGAGTTTCTTGCCGACATTCTTGCTGGTGACGTGTATGGATCTACATCAATCCACTGATCTCGTTCCACCAATAGATCCTCCATCTTGAGCTTCCACAACTCAAAACTCAAACCATTAAATTTCTCGATCTCTATCTTTCCACTGCTCGCCATATTATTTCACCACAAGAATCGATCTTGCAGATCTCCCACTGAATAGGGTCTACCACAGGCCCTAGAAAAACCCCTAAAAAACAAAGGCATCCCCTTGAAGTTGAAATAACTTTGATACCAAATGTAGGTTTTAACCCTGTACAAAAATTACCTGCAAACAAATTCTTAAAAATAGAAAATACATGAAGATTTTCCACTGGATCCCCAAACTGGGACTACCAGATTGATTTTTCATTATGTTCTTTTCAATGTTACAATATATCTATATATATATATATATGCTGAAGAATCTATAAAATCCAATCCATTAACCTTGGATTAGAACATAACCATAGTTCGCTTGACCGAATCTACAAAATACCATGGGCATAAAACTATCATGCCCAAAACCATATGAAAAAACCATTCATAAAACCATGGGTAGGTTTGCCCCCCATCCTTGGGGCTGTCATGCAGGGGCTACCACCCATCCTTGGTCTCCCCTGCTGCGCCTAACGTAACGTACAACACATGTGACTGGTCATGGAAAGAATATAACACATATCCAACAATACTAACACATTTCATCAAGCACACATGCAACTTAGATATTTCATCACAAAATCCTAAAAGACATTGCCAAAACATATTCATTGAAAAACAATTTATTAGAAAAACTGGGATTCTTACAAAATTGATAGTTTAAAATGGTTCTCAATGGATGAGAGGACACGGAAATATGAGTAGCATAGTTCAATTCCAAGCTCATCATACTCTGCAATTGGAGGGTTGCACACCCCTATGAAACAAAATATATAACTAGTAATCCTGCCCTTTTCCTTTGTCTCTACTTGTGGAATATTTCATTCTCTAGTTTTTGATATCCTTTGTTTTTTTGTAGTTGTTTCTACATGCTAATCCTTCATTGTTTCCTTTGTCTTTGATTAATAAACACTAGATCCTCATTTTATATGGGTAATATCTATTTGTTTATAGTGGCTACTTAGCTTCCATTGTTTCTCTCATTTGCTTGTTGTTCTTATAAACAAATTTCTCTAGATTCATTGGAGATGAAGTGGGTCAAAGCTTCCTTAGGATAATAACATGAATATTTACAATGTCTTGCCCTCTCTTCAAAGTTTCATTAGTAGTATTACCCTCTCTTGATCCCATCAAATAAGGATTGAGGGTGAAGTAAGAGCGGAAATCAAAGTTTCAAATACAACTAATTGAAGGTGATATGGAGTTTTTAATCATATAGATTTGCTTTAAAAAATACTTTCTAAAGTCCTAGATTTGTATGAGGTTCTCTCCTTTTTTCCTTTTTAGTAACTCATCCCACTAAGTCCTAACACATTGCAACAACATATTTTTAAATATTCCTAGAATTCTACTACAAATCACTATTTCTTTTAACTACCTTTTATCTAGCATTGGAATGCAATAAGCTCCACCACTATCCTATGATGATTCATCTAAAATTAGGTTTTGTATTTTATACTTTATATTTTGGATTCTTTACTCCATTATGATGATAATTTGAATTTTTGCCTTTGGAGATGTTAACTAGATAGGTGACACTAGCCTAAAAAAGTCTCTTAAATAGTCTTTGGTGGATTGTAGGAAGTCTCTAAATGACAAGATATTTTGGATTTCTTACGCCATTATGATGATAATTTAATTTGTTGCATTTGGATATGTTAACTAGATATATGACACTAGCCTAAATAAGTCTCTTATTAGTGTTTGGTGGATTTTATAAAGTCCAAAAATGTCTAATCGCTTAATGTGAAATTTGGTCAGAGAGCTTGAATATACCTAAGTATGGTATTAGAAATAAATCATCCTCGGATATGTAGAAAAATGAGAGACGAATTTGTTCTAGAAAAATGTCATGGTAGATTTTCGAAATAAAAAAATGTCAATGTTCTACCATTTTATTAATTCGAACCAGTGGATAGAACCATAATCTCGCCAAATGCAAATCAATTAGGGACAAATGTAAATTTTTTTTTTCATTATCAACGTTAACCTAAAAAATATTGGATATTTATTCCATTTGATTTATTTTTTCTCCTAGGAACAAGAATTGTACATTTTTTCTAGCCTTATAAGAGAATTTCATAAAAGTTGAAAAGATGACACAAATAAGAAAATATTTGTTATTAATTCTATGACTGGTCACAACAAGGTACACAGGAAATTTACATATTGTTTGAAATGAATAGAACTTATAAGAGGAAAGGGAGAGTTATTTCGAAATGATTTGGAAGATTTTTGCTACACTCCCTCCAAATTGCCACAATTTAAAATTCTACTACTATAGACTCTACAAAATTGGCCATTTATCAAAATACATTTTCATGGATTTGTAATTTCTTACTGGGGGGGATCAATTGAAATTTGGTTTGTAGGGGTGCTACTTGTTGTACTTATTGTTCTTAATTCTTCCTATGAGCTTGGAGGTCAGCTAGTTGAAGGCACACCCCATCCAACTCATCCTCCATTAGGGGAATTTTGAGGTCTGAAATGGGCCTCCTAAGAAAAATGTACAACCAAAATAAACTTTATAAGAACCAATAGGATTCAAGATGATGATGTCAACCATGGGGGATGATACACCATTTTTGGAGTGAAAAGTACAAAGATTAAAAAATAATAAAATAATAAAACTATTTTTTCAACTCATATTTTCAATTGATCTCCTAAGGTTTTACTCAAATTTCGAGTAGGAGCACTCGTTGGGTGCAAAATTTAATTCCTCATCCAAGTAGTACCCTTGTTGCATACTTTCGATAGACCCTATTACATGAAAAATGAGAAATACATGAAAAAGCACGATTGCAGTCACATTTTTCATGTATTTCTCATTTTTCGTGTAGCGGGGTCCATCAAAAGTATGCAACATGGGTACTCCTTGGATGAGGAATCAACTTATGCATCCAACGAGTGTTTCCACTCGAAATTTGAGTAAACCCATAGGGAGATAAGTTGAAAATACGAGTTGGAAAAATACTTTTTTCTTTTTTCCCTCTAAAATAGTTTTATTTACACTATTATTTTATAATTTCCTTAGGAGGCTCATCTTAGACCAAAAAATTCCCCTAATGCATCGTTGAATTTTGACCTACTGATTTTGCATTGTTTCTGTTACGACCAAGATTTGTGCAAACACAGGTGGCAATGGTGATCCATTGGAGAGATGATACTCGTGAAGACCCTTTGGGTGGCTGGGCTTAATGAGGTTCTAGACTCTTCAATGCAAGTGAGTGAATGACCAGAAAACCACTGAGGGGTGGAATAGGGTAAAAACAAGCTAGAGAACTAATGCTCAATGTCTAGTTTTGAGCTAATTCTAATCTGCTATGCTCGCTAGAACATAAATACTAGGAGTGATGTGGATGAAGAGTTGCATATGGGATTGCTAATGCTCTTGGAGGAATTGTCTTGTGAAGAATGATGAGTTCCAACACGTTTATTTTCCACTGAAGAATGAGAATTACGCTCAGAACAAAGTCTGCAAGAAGAGGACCAACTGGATTTTCTTGGAGGAGAAATAAACCAAAGGTAGGATGACTCTTAGATGAGAGAGCTTCTAGGTGAGCCCGCAGTAAATTCCCAAAATTCTGTCTTGGCCACCCCACTAACCACCAAATTTAAAATCACTAGAAAAATTTCATTTCCTTAGCATGAGCTCAACTTGCATTAGTGATTGCATAGAATTCAAGAGTTCCCATGCTTTCTAGATAGTCATCGACGTCGTAAATGGGAGGAGGTGACTAGCAATGTCAATTATGCAAAGTACGATGGAGTGTGAGAAATATTATAGAGGGATTGAATTTGATTCTAAATAAACTCTGTTATGAATGCACTTCATCTCTTCGGATGAGGAAACTATCCCTTTGAAGGATCTGGCACGTGATGAGCATTATCTGGATGGCTTCACACAATTACAAAGAAAGTGGGTTATAAGAGATATGTTTCCATACTTTTTAACCATAAGGAGCAGAAACATCCATCTTCTTAAAGGTTTATAAATGATCTTTCCTAATATTAGGTTCTGTGCCTTCTTCCCTTCCGAATTTCACTAAGTGATGGTGAGGTAATGCATGAAATTTTCCTTGATCATGGGATATTCTTTCAAATGATATTTCCATTGATCGTGAGTTTCCCTTCTTCCAGCTGACAAGATATATTGGCTTGTTCATCAACTTCCTTATTTTGATTGTGGGGAATGTGGTGAAATGAATTATATGATAATGTTTCTAAGATGAAGGAGGTTCTGTTTCATAGGGAGAGATCCCAAGTGATTCCCAAGTAAAGGTGTCAAATGGTTAAAAGAGAGTCCCCAAAAACAACAATAAAAGAAATTTCCTACCCTTTGGTTAGCTAAATGCCAATAAGGAGACCATACATTTGGTAAGGTTGTTCGTTCTCTACCCCAAGCATGGAAAACCTGGTTTCTGTCTCTCCTAGATTTATGATAATCCATCCCCCTACTACCACCCCTGGATTCTTTTTAGAGGCCCCATCAAAGAATAATATCTATCTCTTTTTTTGCATCCTCTAGTTTTTAAAGTCTGCAATTAACCTAAGTTTCCAATCCAAGGGAGTAGGGCGCTTTGAGCTGGCATTGGTAGGATAGCCGACCATAGGAACCCCAAAAAACTCCATCCATTGCTTCTCTTGATGGTCCAAAAGAGGGTCTATATATTTGACTTTTGATTGATTCGTTTTCACACAGAAAGAGAGAGATTTAGTAGCCACAATCCATGGAGGAATTTCGTTATTATTGAACATGACACTATTTCTTAAGAGCCATATTTTCCAACAATTGCTTTTTGGAATAGAAGTCCATATCCAGTTAAATCATAGCTTGCCTATGAAAGAACTTGCATATTGATGGGGCCAATTTGTCAGTAGAATGGAGAATGACTGGGGAGATTGAGTCTGGATGGCAAGGGGCCAACTACAATATCCCAAACTTGAAGAGAGAAAGGGAAGAATAAGAATTGGTGGGGGATTGATTCTTCATTAAGGGAGAAAAGGGGTCAATGGGATGATCCACAAATTCCTCTCCTTTTGAGGTTTTTGGAGGTAAGAATTTTTTTTTTTTACAAGATCGGTTATAATTTTATATTTCCAAAAAAAGGAGGAGAAAGCTCCTATTACATTTGGTGCTGACTGGATTCATGCCAAAGGATAGAAGGATGTGAATGCAGTCCCCGAAGCCTTTAGACTTGATTCCCAAAATTCCATAGATTCCTATTAATACTCTAGCATATTGCCTTACAAACTGAGACAACAATAGCATACATTTTCATAACATACTTCTAAAATACTTCTAAAACACTTAAAGACAAATTAGTATTTGTTCCCTGAATGGTCTTGCTGAGAGCTTTTCTTGTTGCTCTGGTATGTTGAATTTTCTCCTTCCTCATTCAACGTGATGTTTTTTAGATAGTTGACCGTCTCCTCTAGGTGAGTACATTTGTTTTTGAGTGAAGTAATTTTTGCCTTCTGGCTCTCCAACTGTCTCTTCAAATAGCCATTCTCAGCCTTCATCTCAAACCCCAGATCTTGTATTATTTCTTTTATCTTGCTAACCATAAACTTATTGGCTCTACAGATAGCACAACTCTCATTTTGGGCGGCTCTCTCAACTGGATTGAAATTCATTTCTGGAAGGTCTTCAAATTTCCTGAGAAACACAATTTGGTTCTCTGTATTGTGTTGATTCTCCCTAAGATTTCTTCTTGTATAAAACACTGCTAAGGTTCCCCTACCCTTATTAGAATGACACCTCTGATTCTACTTGTTGTGGCCTCATTGTTTTGTCTTCCCTTTAGAGCCTGTTGGAAGGAACAAAAAAAAGAAGCAAAAGCAAAAGATATTTTCTGCACTGGTAACTAAATGTTGGGAAGAAAAGAGGAGACCAGAATCGAGATTAATGAAGCGCTAGCACTTAGGATGCAAACAAAATATAGGAGAAAGGCTTACCAATAGATTGAATGTAATAGGAAGGAATCATTCAGCTAATTGAGTGCAAGGAGGAGGAGAGGAAGCACACTCAAATAATGTAGGAATAAAAATAAGAGAAGTGCCCAAACAACTTTGATGGATGATAGCCTTAGAGAGGCAAGGAAAATGATGCAAGAAAGGGTCTGCGAGATGAGCGAAGATTAATCTGAGAATGCGAAAGGAAAAGGAAGGACGGAGATATAAAGGCAAGGAGAGAGCAAAGTAAGCACCAAGCCACTTAGAAATCATGCATACATGGGGAGACACAATTGGATTTACATCATTGATCTTCGAGCTATGGATGAGACATTATCTGTGTAGGAAAGTTTGATTGAGATCACGAGAATTTCATGCTTTTTTAACTGAGAAAATATCTTTGCAGAGATTTATAAATAGAGCAAGGCTCTAGGTGTAGATGTCAGTTTTTGGTAGCTTTGATTAGATCTGAAGTGTTATGGGTTGTTAACGGTGATATTCGCTCTGAGTCTATAAGTCCGAGTCGAAGGTTGTAGCAGTAGAAGAGGCTCTGCAGCTATGTGCGCGGACCCTTGTAGCTGAGTGCGCAGGGTGGAATTGGATTTTACTGGAACAGAAGATTAATAAAAGATAAGTGTTTCTGAAATATTGTGCATTTCCTCGTAGATTTGTGTGGTTGTTCTTCTATTATGGTTTTATGCATCTCTTAAGGTTTATGTTTGCATGCGCTATTTACAAATATTGAATGATTAATAAAATCCACTGAATTAAGTCAGATCTATAATAGAAACAGACTGAGGATAAGGGATCTAGATAGCGCCTCTTTGTGCTTGGTACTAAGGCTACGCCAAGGTCGGATAGCTACGCAAAGCAGTATAAGTGTGAAATATTGGTTTGCGACCTTTCCAGACCTCATCAAGACATCCCTAGGGTGCAGAAACCTAGTTCTAGCACCCTCCCATACTACCTCGGGTGAGACCTCAGTCCACGCTCCATGGACTATTGCCGAAAGGGTAGTTAGTTTCTGGATTTGTTTGGCTAAACACTTTTGAACCTAGGTTAGGCCCCAACAAGCCAACAAATGGTTGCGTTTCTGTGATCAAGATCTACCTAAGGGATGTCTGATGTCAGAACAATGGAACCCTACGAAGAAGGAAATTGAAGATTGGTTGGATCAGAAGCTTCACGAGTTCGTATTACAGGAAAACAAAACCCCAAAGATATCGGAGAAGAGGTGGCTGTGTTGCTACATATATATGGAAATCCATGAGATATTCTTCGCGACCTTCTCGTCAGAGCTGTATGATTGGATCGTGAGGCTAAATGAGAGCCAGGGAAGGTGCAAGCTCGATCAACCAATAGTGTGGACTCCAGAGTTGGTGTGCAGGCTAGAGGCATATGAAGATAAGATCGCGCGGGCCATAGACCATTGGATTGATCAGATAATAGGAGGGTTTATCATTGAATTTGCAATAGACACAACTGTAAGCTACAATGAAGCAGAAAGACATTTTCTCAAGGGACCATGAGGTAAGTACATCAAATCTTTGAATACCTGGATTAAGATGTTGTTATGTGAAAAACAGGTGATGCGAATACATTAATGAGTGGAATGACATAGAGTGGAAAGGTATACAAAGGTATCGAAGGGTTAGACAACAATCCTCTAATTTCACCTCCGCGAGCAAGCGAGGAAGAGCGCACTTAGGTTTCTCCGAGGAGTGCGATCAGTTTGATAAGGCAACACATTCCACAGTTATCATCCCCACTAATGCCACTGCTCACGCCACCGCCTTCACTTCCATCTTCACCTACACCTCCTCTGCCAAACCAGCAGTTTAGCATGGCAAGTGTGATCAAGCTGCTGGTATTCAGAGGAGTAGGGAATGAAGATACAGATCAATTTTGGTTCGTAGTAAGAGTAGTGTGGGAAGCACACGGGGTTACGGATGACAACATTAAGAAGGCCACATTGGTAAGTGTGCTACAGGATCGCGCACTGACATGGTATATCAAGCACTCAAATGATCACCCGAATGCCAGAATAGCGGAGATCCAGATTGCGTTGAACATAGAATTTAGCCAGCCGAAATTAGAGACGTATTCAATCACCGGATTTAAGGAGATCGCGATGCTTCCAGGCGAAACCCCCTGGGATTTGGATTAGAGGCTGAAAAGTATGATCCATGAGGCTAATATGACACTGACATATGCGCAACACCATGCATGATTTGTGGCATCTTCGACACCACACCTTAGGATGACACTGTCGTAACATAAGCTCTCAACCCAGGTAGAAGCATTGGAAATGGTGATGAGGTTGCATGAAACACTAATACAAGATCTGGGGTTGGGGGTCCAACAAATCCATGTGTAGCTACAGAACCTATGCATGGAGATGCAGAGTTTGAAGCAGGATAGAGTGCCTCGGACAGAAGCGCGTGAAGAAGTGTGGTGCATAAAATGTAAAGGCCAAAGCCACGATAAGTATCACAGCGTGGTATTCGTGAACTATTTGGTAGGAGGGGGACCAATGCCATTGAGACCAGAGGCTCAGGTAGGGCCAAGTGCGGCACCCATGCTCTGGTGTGCGATATGTCAAGTGGGAGGAAAGCACATGACAAATAACTGTCACCTGTTGCAGAAGTATACACAGGCTCCACAATAGCTATTTTGTAATTTCGGTAGATCAGTAGGCCACGATGAGCAAAACTATTGAAGTTATGAATTGTTGATGGATCAAACACCTGCCTACAGGATGGAGATCGAGGCACGAGGTCAGGATCCAGCTGAAACAATAGCGCGCAGTGGATTTCAAGGGTGAGGTCGAGGATGAGGAGGAATGGGACCTGGACGAGTGCATGGACAGTTAATCTACTATAATTACAGAGGACCCGGGCATTATGCGCGTGACTGTACGAACCTGACCAGAACATGTTGTCTGTATTGTGAGAAGTTTGATCATGAAATGGTAGATTTTCTGATGTTGATTGCACAAATGCGTGAGAAAGGGGTACTACAGCTTACGCCAACTCAAAATATCTAGATGATGAGGTCCGAACCACGCGAATAAGACCCCAACATAAACATGATGCTCAGAAGTGGTGTGACCATAGGGGAAGATAAGGGGAAGAGGCTCGAGAAAGATACCTGGGTTCACAAGGCTCCTACAAAGGAACTTGAGTTTGACTTGGAACATGCAAAGGAAACGTTTATGGAAGCTAAGAAGAGCTTCGCGGAGGCCTCTACTTCAGGTAGTAAGGATCAACCAGAGATGAGCCTGGATCCTTCTATGCTAACTACCTTTTTAGAGACATGTATGAAACTGCTGTGTGACAATAAGGTATTAAAAGGACTACAAGAGCTAATCTCTAGATGCTCAGGATCGGGTGAACCACGCATAGTCCGAATACTTGGAAAGCATGCACTGTGCACTGGGAGGGAAATGAGATTGACGGCGTATATTGGTGAGTATGAAATGGATCAGGGAATCTTAGACTTGGGGTCAGATGCAAATGTGTTACTGAAACAGACATGGGAACGCATGGGCAGGCCTGCATTACAGTGGTCTTCTATTTAATTATGGATGGTGAACCAACAAAAGATCTTGCCCATGGGAAGATTGAAAGGGGTGATAGTGGATATCGAAGGTGGGAGAACGTAGACGGACTTTGAGGTAATAGAGATTTTCGATGACAGTAACCCTTACCCCACGTTATTAGGGATAGACTAGGCCACAGATATGAATGGAGTCATCAACTTGAAGAAGCGGAAAATGATTTTCGAGAAAAAGTCCATACGCGTAGTAGTTCCGTTGGATCCAGCCGAAGGAGCACAATACACTGAACCTATGTGCGAGGATGACAGTGACGATGAGTTGGATTCCATTTACCAGATAATGGCGCAAGACCAGGATCGGGTGAACCCGACTGAAGGTGGGAGAATCTCATGGGAGTGTGACAGTTCTTGTACTTCATACTCAGATGAAGAAATAGAACTTTGGTAGAACTGGTTACATGAAGTAACCACGCTGAATTGCAACCTGATGATTCGATCACTACGGCATGTGACGACGAAAGTAAGGAAAACACTAACAAATGAGCGGGTAACAAGATTGGATGAATCCTTAGACAAAGTTGAAAGTGACATACTAGAATGGCAGCAGTGTGGTTCGCTCAAATGGGTGTTGCACGTGACACCTGCATGATGGGGGCATATACATCAGAAGAATATTGGAAATTGGCACGAAGGTAAAAGATGGATGCGCTTACAATTTGAAAGACCCCAGCTAAGGCGAATTGGTGGAGAAGGGAAGAACAACTTGCAAGCACACCTTTTTCGATGGGTACAAACGTATACAAAATGGATTATTCCAGTGCGCAACAATATTACAATCGCAGGCCCAAATAGGATGCAATGGCGGAAGAGAAAGATCGCACTACCAAGTGTGAGGGGGGAAGCGTTTGCCAAGGTATGTGAAGTCATGAATAAGGGTCAGTGGATACAATGTAAAAAAGTGGATCTGCACGTCCCACTGGTCAGATGGGCATATATGGTGCTATGCAAGAACCTGGACGCGAAATTGAGGCTGAAGAATGGTACAAGAACTGAGGTCCCTGAAGCACCTCCGCAGAAGGCTATGGATATGTCGGAGAAGAGAACAACGCACAAAGTCTGGACTGAAGGACTCATAAAACCGTGTGAAGAGGAGTATGAAGGGATTCAAGAAGCCATTTGGCAAGGGAATGTGCAACTTCGTGAATTGGAAAGAAACAGGGTACTACTCAGAATTAAGCATATGATGCTAGACATAGAGATTAAACAGCTGGAGAAGGAACTAAAGAGAACTTTCTGAATGAAAAACCTAGAAAGTTGCAATCGGATATGCGCAAACCTAAGGATGAATTGGAGGAGTATGACTGCAAGGTAATTAGTCAAATACCGTGGTTAAGGCCGCGCCTCACTCTCGAGGGAAATCAGGAAAACGCGCCACAACCAGTAGCACGCATAGCGACAACAATAGAAACTGTGTCGCGGGTTGTTCAAGACACGATAGCAGTGCACCAAGGGGGTGTAACCTCCTGACTAGCCAAAGAGGAGACAGTCTCAGCACCCCAAACAGTTGAAAGAGAGTGCGAGACTATAAAATAATCTGTTAGGAAGTTACGCAACAACAGGGGTGCGCACAGGGTTGATACGTCCCAAGGATCACGGTCATGCAGAATGGGCTACGCTACTTCAGGGATAAAGAAAGAAGTGACCGTTGGTGTCACTATTCATGACAAGATGTCCAAGTTAAGGCGAAAAGGAGCAGGCGGTGGGCATTTAAGACACGAGTCATAACTAGATTCAAAATGATATGCCACCAGTATAGCATTATTGTGCCAGAAAATGGGGGGATGGTCGAGTTTGAATTTCAAAAGGCCTATAAATCTCGAGTGGCCCTCCATCAAAAAACCCTTGGCATTTTGTGAATAGAGTTGTTGCATTATCAAGCGGGCATGAACCTGATGAATGAGGAGGTTGTAAGAGCAAGTCCGTGGTTTGAAGCATTGCAGATGGATACACAGGAGTCCCTGATCATAATCATGTCAACAACAAAGGGAGTCGCGTAGAGTTCTACGCCACCAATAGGGGATGCACTAGAAATCCCTAAATTGCCTCAGACGCTGAGGCCTAAGAAGGAGCCACAAGTAGCAGGACTGGTCCATATGTCTCCGTTAAATCTGCGGTTCGGCAAACTATCGATGGAAGAAAAGGGAACAACAATTAATATTGAGAGCAACGATGAGGAAGAGGATCCTCTGACCTTTGTTAAAGAGATGGAAGAAGACATCCAGCCAGCAAAACTGCCCAAGTATGTCCCTCCGAGGAAAGGGAGGGTAAAGGTACCTAAAGATTTGGATGCCTTTAAAAGCACACTTAACACCCCGTCCCTCCCCGAGGGGGTTCTTTTTGAAGGAGCAGCTGTGGGCCGCATTCCCACTATGAAATTTGAGGACTGGGACCTCGTGATTAGCGAGAAGTTTCCTCATTTGGAAACTAGAGAGCTGATGGAACAAAGCACGGAGGGTGTCGTTACAACACTGCAGCCATGGACATGGCTACGCAGGGTGGAGGAGGTAGGGCTACTCCACCTCCTATCAATTCCACACTTTCATCGAGCCCCGATCACAATATTTTTCATCAGGCAATGCTTTTCCTAGTGCACGATGGGTACTTATGGCTGGAAGAGCCCATTCCTATCACAACGGAGCTCATTCATACAATTTCTCAGCTTCCTTGTGCAGGAAGGGACCCCGTCGAAATACCTGGCACAAGTGGAGACTTGATGCTTGTGGAGGCCATGAAAAAGAAATATAAGTTGGAGAAAAAGCAGGGGGTACATTATTACTAGTATTCAGGACAAAGGGGTTCACGTCGCCACCCCGTTGTTGGAACGAACGGTGATGAGAAAATGTTGGGGCAATGAGGTACCAGCAATGGTCATTGCGCTAGCCGAGCAATGTGAAGAAGGGGTACAGTTCAACTGGGCGCAGTTCCTCTGCGACTAGTTCCTAGAAAACTACAGGGAGGTCCAAGAATAGGGTAAGACCTTCCACTACACGTGGTTTCTCTTATCCATACTATTGGTGACAGGAGAATTGCCTGAGGATAGTCAATTTCCTCCCCTTGACCAAGATTAGCTAGAGGCAGCAAAATACACATCACTATGGGCGATGAAAGATGCCATGTGAATCCGAGAAACCAAGATCTTCTAGGTACTTATGGAGGCAAGCATACAATTGTGGATCAACAAATGGCCATGCCTATCTGCCTCGGTATATGATAGTGTGAAGAGTTTTCCAGACTTTAAAGCAGATATGCACCATGTGTATATCAGGGCGCGGAAGGATCCAGAGCAAAATTTGACCACACTCTCCTTCATCACAATAGATGACGCTATTTTTGCGATGCTTGACACATGGCCACTGGAATGGCGTGCACCAGATTTGGTGGTGTGCGATGAGATGAAGATTCAAAGACAAAAGGCTACTGCAAGTTTCTAGCACAACAGAAGTGGAACGAACAGCTAGCTGAAGAAGTATGGGCATCTCGGGAGGCAGCAAAGGCCACCGTGGAAAAGACAGTAGCAGTAGGGACTGCTACGACACACGAAGAAGGAGGCCTGAATCTGAGCACCGGGCAAGGGTTAGATGATATGACAGAAGGCGCTGACCCAAGAACCACCTCTACACAATTGAAACAAACACGTGTGACAGAACGAACTGGGCCACAGAAGAAGGCTAAGGCTTCCAACTTGGATGGGGAGCCTACTACATTGACCAAGGGTGACCTATGTGAAAGTGGCAATATAGTTCATGAAGTCACCAGGGAAGCGCTCCAGGAGGCAATGACGGAGCAGTAGAATGTGTTGAGGGTACTCAAGACGCAACTTCAGGAACTTTAGGTGCAGCCCCCACAACAAGGAATGGTAACCTCCTACAGGTACATCAGCAACCGAGCAGTTGCTGCAGGCCAAAATGGCTAATACTGTCCCGCTACCAGAAGGAGCACTGATAGCAGACAACACAGAGGATAGAGCTACGGTAGATCGGCTCAAGGGACTTGGATTAAAATTGGTTGCCCTTCCACGAGAAATATTATACCAGCTACATGATGAAGTGATGATAGAACTCCACATTAGGGAAGGACGCGCAGTACACATGCTCAGTGAATAACGAATCAACATTGAGCAGCTAAGTCTCCAACATGATGAAGCAGTAGCACAGACTCAGTAGTTGGAGAAAATCGTCAAGGAAGCATTTCGTTGCATCCCTGAGCTCGAGATTGCAGTAGAATTACGAGTAGGCATATAGATCCACAAATTAGCCAGTGGATTCCTCGAAGCAAAGGAGGAAGCAACGAGGATCTAGTTGGACCTTAACTTGTAGATCCCAGAGCTGAAATTGAAGGCACAACCCTCTACACGGCCAGAGGTCAGAGAGTAGTGGTACCATGTCATTCAAGAAGAGTTGGAAGCAATAGAACGCGCCATACATGATTGCACTGGCTTGCTAGATTAGTCACTCGTCACCCTCACTTCACTACAGGAAGATCCAACGCTCCAATGGTTAGAGACAGAAGCATGGGAGTTGCAGTAGGTTTACGACAATGTCTGGGGGACCCAGGTGGACACAGCATGTCAAAAATAAGCAGTGCTTAAAGAACGCACCCAGCTTTGGCTCGAAGAAGCATTCGCACTCACTGCCAAGATCGAGGGAAAGTTGGCACACATGCAGGGTGTATATACACTTAGGCAAGGAATTGCACCTGACAATGAAACATCAGAGATACGCACACAATGGGTACAACAGACAGTGGAAGAATGTGTTGCAGATGTAAGTGAAGCGCAGAGATTGCTGGATGAACTTCGCATGAAGATCACTGCACTAGCCGAGTGACTCGGGACGAGTCATGATGATTGTGTTGGGGACCTGTTGGGAAATGGATCCCCCGTGTAACAGTT
This sequence comes from Pinus taeda, assembly GCA_000404065.3. Classification (NCBI taxonomy): domain Eukaryota; kingdom Viridiplantae; phylum Streptophyta; class Pinopsida; order Pinales; family Pinaceae; genus Pinus; species Pinus taeda. The sequence continues at coordinate 123,706 of APFE031296232.1, read as the reverse complement.
TTGGGGCTTAAAGCCCACAATTTTGGATATTGGTATTGTAAAGGCTCCGCGAAGTGTGTGAAGCGCGAATTGTAATAAGTCAAGTCAAAGGGTTCTCTTCCCAAAAATAATGTAAGATAATAGAAAGTGAGTCGGCCTATCCATGGTCCACGGACCATGGAAATGTATAAAGAGAGCAAGGCTCTAGGTGTAGAAGTCAATTTTTGGTAGCTTTGATCGGATCTAAAGTGTTATGGGTTGTTAGCAATGATATTTTCTTTGAGTCTGTAAGTTTGAGTCGAGGGTTGTAGTAGTAGAAGAGGCTCTGCAGCTGTGTGTGCAAAGGCCTGGTAGAGTCCGCAATTGTGTGCACGGAACCTTGCAGCTAAGTGCGCAGGGTGGAATTGGATTGTACTGGAACAGAAGATTAATAAAAGATAAGTGTTTCTAAAATATTGTGCATCTGCTTGTAGATCTGTGTGGTTGTTCTTCTGTTATGGTTTTATGCATCTCTTAAGGTTTATGTTTGAGCTCGCTAGTTACAAATATAGAATGATTAATAAAATCCACTAAATTAAGTCAGATCTATAGTAGAAACTATTAGTGTCAGTCTTTGCAGCCTTCCTCCAGTGATCAAACATGCTCTTACAAAGTGATGTCAAGGTGTCAAGGTCAAATTTTGTCATTTCAGTGAGTCTTCAAGCAAAATTTGGTCACTAGGCATTAGGTCTAGGGTTTGCTTTTACTCCTGTCAAAGTTGTCCAAATGTCGGTCCATGTCACCATTCAGTTGAGTGTACCATCATTCAGAGGATTGTCATTATCATGTAAAGTTCCACTGGGTCATTTTACACCTTGTTCATGCTTCAGTTGCACCTAGGTAAGGTTCATTTCCCTCTCCTAGGGTTTTGAAGGCAATTTTTCCTTGACGGTCAAACCATCAACAAAACTTGTATCCTCATGTTCATACACCTTCCCCTATCCTTAATGTACCTTATTAAACACTTCCCATCACTGAAATATGTTGGCATTATGATTCTGGTTTGGCACTATGGTACAGGTGTTGTACTCGATGGCAACTCACTCAAGTGGCAGATCTCAGTTCAAGCACTCAAAGTCATGGAAAATGAGATACCCGCAAGTGATCCTAAGAGAAGCTGCGGACCGACAGGTAAGCCGACCAAGGAGTGCGGACATACCCACAGGTGCTCCGTTCAGAAGGTGCGGACCTCAGTTCACTCACTCCAATGCAGAAAAGCGCGCACACGTGGGAATTCTTATGTTTGGCCCTTGGTATTTAGCCCGTCGTTCATGATCCTATGGTTTTGGTCCGTGGTATAAGATCTAATTTATTGAACCCCGGTTTGGATCCCTTGTATTGGTTTTCGATGGTTTTGTCCCATGGTTTGAATAAGGGCTTGCCTATAAAAAGGAAAGGAGATCACTTGGCTAGTTACTTGTGAAATTTGAATATCTTAAGATGTGAAATTTTGGGTAATCGGTTTAAAAAGCTAGATCTAAATTAAGGTGAAATCTTTAAAGTGAAAGGCGGATTTGTTGATAGGTCGTGATCTTTTGGGAACGTGATCAGATCTGTGGATCTGACAGTCTGTGGTACATTGAAGCACTATTAATTTGTCTCTATTTGGAGGTCTGCAGGCGATCCGCAGCTCAGGTGTGGAGGTACCCAGCTCAGCAAAAGGCATAGGTGCGGAGGTACGCAGCGCAGCAAAAGGCGCAGGTGCGGAGGTACGCGGCGCAATAGAAGGCGCAGGCACGGAGGTATGCGGCGCAATAGAAGGCACAGGCGCGGAGGTACGCGGCACAGCAGAAGACTCGGGTGTAGAGGTACGCAGCTCAGTAGAAGGCACAGGTGCGGAGGTACACAGTGCAGCAGAAGGCGTAGGTGCGGGGGTACACAGAGAAACAGAAGGACCAGGTGCGGAGGTACACTGTCGGACAGACAGTGAAGGTTCGGATCTTGGCAGAGATACGCAGTTCAGCAGAAGGGCTAGGTGCAGAGGTACGCAGTTCAGCAGAAGGGCTAGGTGCAGAGGTACGCAGAGCACAAGAAAGATCAGGTGCAGATCTGCGCAGGTTAGACACAGAAGAGTTGTGGATATCCGCAGGTTTATATTGGTGAAGTTGCGGACTTTTCTTGAAGTATTTGTTGGGTGCCTTTTTATCTATTTGCTACGGAGTTCTGGGTTTAGATTACTGGTATTGCCTTTCTGTTTACAGCATTCTGAGAAGTTAGGTGATTCATTGGTTGATTGTATAAGGAGTTTGGTTGATTCACATGTACTTGTTGATTATTTGATTTTCATGGATCCAGTTTGAAAATTCATGAAACGTGGTCCTTAAAGAAGTAGAAGAGCAAAGGGGGTTGTAGCTCCCTTCCAGGAGAGACTGGAAAACGAGAGAGGGTTGTAGCCTCTGCAGGTTGCAGCCTGCGTACTGGTAAAGGACTGCACCAATACAAAATCATTGTAAAAGAAGTTTCTAATTGAAAGAAGATAGAGACATATTGCAGCAGGTGGTTTTCATCCACATTGGGTTTCCACCTTATATATGGTGTTCCTTGGTGTGATTATCTGTCTTTCTTGTTCTTGCTCATTATTATATGGTACTGACATACAAACTGATGATCAATATCTGAAGAATAAATTAAAGTATAAATCTGGAAGATATATTGAAAAGAATTTGATAATACTGATTCACCCCCCCTCTCAGTATTATTTCCAACAAAATCCCCCAAATTCCTCATTTTCATACAAACCCTAGTTTCTTGCTACAACTTGGCAATTTTCTAGGCTAGGCCTGTGCTTTGCCCTTTTGGACCCCTTCCCCTCATTCAATCTTTGACATTCCACTTTCCCCTATTTCCTAACATCCCTCCCTACTTCTCAAAATTTCCTCAAGAATTTAGAAGCCCCTTATCCCCTTCATTTCGCTTCATTTTGACAAATCCCCTGTTCCACACATCAGGATAGGTTTTACTCCAATGATGTTTCTGAGCAATAAAAGATGAATTTGGGAAAAATGAGAGAAGTTTCTGTTCAAAATAGGCTAAGGAAGAAAAACCTCCTTCACATTTTACACAGGTGTCATGGTTTTAGAGAAAAGTCAAAAATATAGTCGCCTCGGGAGAATTGATGCACCTCTGAAGTGACCTTGGGAAAATAAAGTTTTCTCCTAGCTTAATTGGCAAAATGACTTGCTTGATGAGGCAAATCCAGTTTCCTAACATAGTGGCGACCATACTGGGGAAGAAAATGGTTTGCTTGTTGATGTCATTTGTTTTATAGCTATAGACGGAGCCTGAAGTTATGCCAGGTAGCCTTCGAAATGCTTTTGCTTTGCATTAGCGGAAGTAGATAAACGTTGCTTCAGTCAATCTTCGGTCTAGCTTGTAAACGTGACATCTAATTTGTTAATTGCCCCAGTACATGTATCAATTTCAGATCTAATGGTTGACGGTGGACAACGATCAGACACTGGCAAGGCTGAAATCGTTCACCTGGCGACTCTAAATTAGTTTTGAGATCAGATCTAAAGACTCCACTGGAGGGTGATCCTGACCAGCAGAAAAATGAAAGGAAAATATGGACATATAAGGTATTCAAGTTGGAATTTCATCCAAGACATTTTGTTCTTTGTTATAAATTATTTCTTCTCTTTTCCCGAGAATGTCAAGAATGCTTTGCAAAGTATACTATGCTTGAGAAAAGATCCCAGGCCTGCATTTGATTCCTTCCCTTTGAAGATGGTAAATACCAAAGATTTGCATGCCTTTGAGCTTGATCAAGACCCTTCTTCTGAATCTTGTGATGACCATCTTCAAAATGATGAGCTTCAAGAGACCAAGACTGATTCTATACCTTCTGTGCATACTCCTACACCTTGTAAAATTCCAGATCGATACAAGCCTCTGATTTTACCTTCTGTTCTTCATGCTTCCCCCAAAAACTATGATCTATACTTGCCGAGGTTTGACAGTGAATGTAAGAATGTCAACGTTGAGCAACATATGTAGAATGTTGAGAATTTTCTTGATCTTTTTTAAGTTGATGAAGAAGATGTCAGTATAAGGCTTTTTTCTCTTTCTTTGCAAGGCAATGTGAAGAGTTGGTTCAAAGCCCTGCCTGATGCGAGCATATCAGATCTCCAGCAGTTCGTCAAAGTTTTCCTTGACAGGTGGGTGGTTGGACAGAACCTTTTCTTGATTATAGAAGAGTATAACCAGCTAAAAGGACTGCAAGGGGAAACAATACAACAGTTTTCTGCCAGATTTAACCAAGTTTATTATTCAATGCCGGTTGATATAAGGCCTCCTCCTAGATCTGCTCTCTTGCATTATCTGGGTGCCTTTGATCCGGAAATAGAGTTTCAGCTGAGAGAAAGGAATATCGCAACACTTGAAGAGATGCAGAACAGGGCAGTAAATGTAGAGGCTCATCTGTTGATCCGAAGGGCAAGGTTGAAGGAAGAAGAGATGGGAAACATAGATCCGGAGGAATCGAAATCTCTAGAGGTAAATCTTGACATTTTGGTAAGTGTAGTGGAAGAGATGATGCAGAGGATCACCACAAGGAATGAGAATAATGTTCAAGCCCATGGCTCGCTGATTGAAGAAGAACAAACTGCTGATCCAAAACATCTTATATCTTATGCCAATTGTTATAGATCTAATAATGATTGTCTTATTAATCATCTTGGAGAAGAGAAATCTGTTGATATGACATGTATGCTTGATGATGTATTTTATACTAACGATTTTCCTCAGTTTGATCAGTATGATGATGATGATGATTATGTTCTCCAAACAGAAGCTAATCTTGCAGACAAATCAGTAGCTAGTTTGTGGGAGGAAGAAGTTCACTTTCAGCAGCTCGAGTACAGTGATCAACCGATGCATATCAGCTATGACAATGACGAGGAAAGTGTAGAAAATTTTGAAGTAAGTGAAGGATCTTTGCCTTTTTGTTTTGATTCATTTTAGTTCATCAGAGACAACTTCCATGCAATTCCAAATCAACTGTCGACAAGTCTTGATCTGGACCATCTTGCAGGCAATGAAAACTTTGTTCAAGACTTCTCATATTCAGCTTTGCAGTCCCCGAAATCCATTGCTTGTCAAGTTGCACATGAAGACATGGAAGCTGGCACATATGATCAAACAATACAAGAAGATTTCATACCATTTTTTTTGAATCATTTCAGTTTTTGAAGGGTAAATTACATTGTAAATCTTCAAATGAACAGCTTGTAGAAAATCAACAATCTCTCAGTTTTAATGTTGAAGATGAAGGTCAGATTACAGATGAAGGTGTGGCAGCTGAAATACATGATCCAATGATGCAAGAGGATTATGTACCCTTTTTTTCGAAGCATTTCAGTTTATAGGGCAAAATCTTCATAATATCTCTAAAGAAAAAGATGAACAGCCAGTAGGATGTCATACATTTTCAATAGATACATCGCAACAGTCTTCTCAAATTTTTGATGATCCTATTGCTCGTGTGTTGAATGATGTTTGTTGTAAAAGTTCTTCCCCATCGGCTAACCATGTGACAGAACAGAATGTTAATAATAATCTTATTCAAAGGTCACCTTCATTGTCTTGTTTAACAGATTGTTCATTGCATACCCCATACCAAGGTTTGCAGTCATATGAGGAGATTGATAAAGGATATTTTTGTTCTGTTTGGAATCAGCAACAAAGTTTTGTTATTCATGAAATTCAGGATCCTTTTGGCAGCTTGCTGCAATCACCAAAGAAAGACAGCGCAGATGTGAGGAAAATTTTAAAATTCAGCTATGATGATTACTTGGACCAGAGCAGTAATGTGTTAATGGAAACCAATATCTATGCCTATGAAGATCCTTTTGCAGTATTCTTGAAGTCATCCAGTCAACTCATGTTTTGCAAGTTTATCAGCAGTCAACTTGAGTCCAAGTTTTCATGGGAGTTTCCTTTCGATTCGTCCCTTTTCTTGTGCATCAGAAAGCATTTAGGAAGAAATCAAATATCAGCCATGATGCTCACATGGTTGCATCAGCTGTTTCATTTCACTTGATCTGGCAGTGAAATAGAACAGTTAGAGTAGGTTGTATTGAATAAGCTTCATATTGAGCACTATTTTCCAGATTTTCGGTTGTGTTTAAGTATCAAGTCAGTTTTTAGTTGAGTGAGAGTCATTTTGTGTTGTCAAGTCGTCAGTTTTCATTCATTCCTTTCAGCTTGAGTTTTTCACTCCATTGCCCAATGGATGAAGGCACTTGTCTGCTCTCCCAGAGAACTGTCGTTCTTGGCACCTCCAAGGAGCTACCATCCCCATTGGAGCCAATGTTAGTGTCAGCCTTTGCAGCCTTCCTCCAGTGATCAAACATGCTCTTACAAAGTGATGTCAAGGTGTCAAGGTCAAATTTTGTCATTTCAGTGAGTCTTCAAGCAAAATTTGGTCACTAGGCATTAGGTCTAGGGTTTGCTTTTAATCCTGTCAAAGTTGTCCAAATGTTGATCCATGTCACCGTTCAGCTGAGTGTACCATCATTCAGAGGGTTGTCAGTATCATGTCAAGTTCCACTGGGTCATTTTACACCTTGTTCATGCTTCAGTTGCGCCTAGGTAAGGTTCATTTCCCTCTCCTAGGGTTTTGAAGGCAATTTCTCCTGGACGGTCAAACCATCAAAAAAACTTGTATGCTGATGTTCATACACCTTCCCCTATCCTTAATGTACCTTATTAAACACTTCCCATCACTGAAATCTCCCAAATTCCTCATTTTCGCACAAACCCTAGTTTCTTGCTACAACTTGGAAATTTTCTAGGCTAGGCTTGTGTTTTTCCATTTTGGACCCCTTCCCCTCATTCAATCTTTGACATTCCACTTTGCCCTATTTCCTAACATCCCTCCCTACTTCTCAAAGTTTCCTCAAGAATTTAGAAGTCCCTTATCCCCTTCATTTCGCTTCATTTCGACAAATCCCCTGTTCCACACATCGGGATAGGTTTTACTCCAATGATGTTTCTGAGCAATAAAAGATGAATTTGGGAAAAATGAGAGAGGTTTTTGTTCAAAATAGGCCAAGGAAGAAAAAAATCCTTCACTTTTTACACAGGTGTCATGGTTTTAGAGAAAAGTAAAAAATACAGTCGCCTCGGGAGAATTGATGCACCTCTGAAGTGACCTTGGGAAAATCAAGTTTTCTCCTAGCTTGATTGGCCAAATGACTTGCTTGATGACGAAAATCTAGGCTCTAACAGAAACATACTGAGGATAAGGGAACGCCTCTTCGCACTCGGTACTAAGGCTATGCCAAGGTCAGATAGCTGCACGAAGCAGTATAAGTGTGAAAGATCTGTTTGCGACCTTCCTAGACCTCATCAAGACATCCCTAGGGTGCGAACACCTAGTTCCAACACCCTCCCATACTACCTCAGGTGAGACCTCAATCTGCGCTCCACAGACTATTGCTGAAAGGGTCGATAGTTTCATGGTTTTTTTGGCTAAACAGTTCTGAACCTGGGTTAGGCCCCAACAAGCCAACAGGGTTTTCTTCTGTTGGCCATGGCTTCAATTATAATTGTTGAATCCCCCAGAATTATTGGATCTCTAATCTCCTTTTTCTTTAAGGATCTTGGATCCCATTAACAAGCTATATGTCTCTTCCTTCTTGTTGGAGGTTTCCCCCAGACCCCACTCATAGGAGACCAGAACCCCCACCCCCCGACTAAGTGATGTTCCCTTTTGCACCTGCTATGCCCAAATTATTTTTGGAATTCCTGTCGAAAAAGAGATAGAACCTATTCAAGTTTCCTTTAAATTTTATGAATTCTTCCTTGTTTAGTTTGATTTTCCAATTTTTGGTTGGAGGTCTATCACTGGGATTAATATTACCATTATTTCTTATCGTTTCCCTACTGATCCAATTCCTTTATTCTTGTTGCAGTAGACTATTGTCAATTTCTTTTAATCCTTTCATATTTAAAAATTCTAAGGTGAGTCCCCAAGTTTTTGATAGGAATCTTCCAATTTTTGGAACCTGGTCTTTAAAAATGCTTTTATTTCTTGAGAGCCATATCTGCCAACATAGTATAGATGGAAGGCTTTCCCAAAAAAAATTAATTGTTTGCTTATTCTTCATTGAGTAGGGATAGATTTTTTTCCATTCAATAAAGAAATCATTGAAGGTTCTAGAGAAATTGAGTTCCACTTCAAGGGGTCTAGATAACTACTTCCAACATTCTCTAGTGAATATGCAATCCAAAAAAAGGTGTTGAATAGATTCTTCTTCATTTAGGCACATTGGACACCTTTATAGGTCGGAGAATCCTTTTCTTTTAAGGTTTTCAGCCGTGAGAATTTTTCCTTTTAATAGAGTCCAACTAAAGATTATAACTTTAGGGAGACTTTATGTTTTCCATATGGATTTCCATGGTGCCCAATCTTGTTCATTTTGGTGAGCTTGTAGAACATTATATCAGGACTTGACTATGTAGATACCTCCACTAGGATCCCATATGATTGTATCTTCATCCTCCATGCTTGTAGGGGTTGATCCTTTGAGGTGGTGCACTAGGAGATCCCATTGACTTTTTAAGTTTGGAGGGATATTTAGTATATTATAGCCTTGCCAATTCTTGTTTTCCCAACGAGATATAGATTGTAGAGTGGTTATCACTTTGTCCCGCATCCAATCTTTTATCTCTTTACAACTTGGAAGGTAATTTAAAGGTTCATTCCCCATGATTTTTTCTTCCCATACCTTGATATTTTTACCATTTCCTAGCATATTCGAGGTGTGTTTGCTGATAGTAGATATCCCTTTTTTTAACTAGCTTCCAAACTTACGTGCATGGCCTTATTGGAACGCTTTCAACTAGCAAATGTGTTCTTTGATGGTTCATATACTTTGAAGCCAAAGTTTGTTTCCACTAGCTCTCCTTGCCAGTTATCATTCTCAAAATGATTTTAGCCCCTAAAGCAACATTCATCAAACTAGACAGCCTTATAGATAAGCCTCCTTTCTCATAGAGCAGGATTACTTGATCCCATCTTACCAAACTGGATTTTTTGGTCTCTTTTTTCCCTCCGTGCCAAAGAAAACTTCTGATAATTAATTCCATTTATTTGTGAATATTGGTCGGAGCCAGAATAGTGGCATATTGGTAAATAGGTAGCGCAGTGAGAATGGATTTAATTAGTGTCACCCTTCCTGTCATGTTTAGCCACATCATTCCCCAATTTTAAATTTTTTCTTTCATTTTTTCAGTTTGTGTGCTCAACAACTCAGCCTTAATATTTTATTTAGGTATGGGAAGCCTAAGATAGAAGAAATGGTTCCAGATTGCATGTATGAGAATCTCAAGAATATGGGATATTCTGTGCATGGTGTGGGGTGTAGTGTTCCAGCCATATATTTTTCACTTTACATTGTTTAAGAGGCCACCCGAAACCTCCATAAAGTTTTCAAGCATTTTTTTAAATCTTTGGGCAATTATGCATGAAGCTCCGCCCAAAAACAGAGTGTCATTAGCAAATAGAGAATGATTGATGCTTTTAACTCCATGAGAGATTTTCAAGCCGATTAGATTTCTTTCTCTCCTTCTCTTTTCCAGAGTTCTACTTAACGAATCACCCATTATCATATATAAAAAAGGAGAGAGGGGGAATCCCTGCCTCAGCCCTCTGGAACTTTGAAAGAAATCACTAGGTCTTCTGCTTATCAATGGTGCTATCCACGGGCCCATTATGAAAGCACTAATTACCTCAATTATTTCACTTGAGAAACCAAATTTCTTTAAAACAATAATGAGATATGGGAGACTTACATGTCAAAGGCATTGGCCATATCTAATTTTATGATGATTCCTTTTTCTTTTTATAGCATGCTTGAATGGAGAGATTCCTGGACCACCAGAACATTGTCTATAATATGTTTGTTTGGTACAAAACCTCCTTGATTTTCCGAAATAATCTCTGTTAGAAATTTCTTTATTCAGTTTTATATTATCTTCGTTACTATTTTATAAGAAGAGTTTCACAAAGAAATTTGACAAAATCTACTAAAAGTGGAGGGACTAGCATCCTTTGGTATTAACGCCAGATAAGAGGATTTGGTGGAGCCTCCCATTTTTTTTTGAACACATTTCTTCCCATTCTTACTAAATCCTTTTTTATTATCTTCCAATGCTTCCTATAGAATTCTATTGTGAAGTCATCCGGGTTCGGTGCCTTATCCAGATGAAGGCTCCAAACAACTGCCTCTATTTCTTCTTCTGCGATTTCTTGCATGATTTCTACATTTTGCCCATCGTTTATCTTGTTTGGGATATGTTGCAAAAAATTGTCATAACCTGCTACTTCTACATTTGCTGTTAAAATATTTTTAAAATGTTTGCGTGCCTCTTTTTTTAATTCCACTGCTCCTCTAATTTCCTGTCCATCTACTTGAATTTTATCAATCTAGTTTCTAGCACTTCTAATTTTCATAGTGTTATGTAAAAATGTTGTGTTTTTATCCCCTACTTTTAACCATAGGCTTCTTGACTTTAATCTCACCTCTTCTTCTTCTTTCTGGTTCTCTCTATATATTTCCCAAAAAAGTCCCTTTTCCTAGAGATGATCCTCTTTGTCCTCTTCCCTATTTTCTTTTGCCTCTTGAAGTTTCTCCATCTTTTTTAATAGCTTTGTCTCTTTTTTTTTTCTTTTCATTTTCTTTAGCCCATATTTTCAATTCCTTTCTCATATTTTTAAACTTGGTTTCCCACATATAGTAGGGCGAACCCACGACCTTCTAAGACCATACTTCCATTATTATTTTTATGCATTCTTCACTACTGTTCCATATTGGGCAGTATCTGAATGGTAATGGTCCTTGGTTGTCCATCAGCCCCAAAGTGATTACGACAGGCTTGTGGTTAGATGTAGTAGTATGAATGGTTCTTGATCTTGCTGAATTATTATTGGACATGATGCTTTCATGAACCAAAATTCGATCCAATCTTTCTTTTATATTGTTGTTTCCTACCCTTATGTTGTTCCACGTGTACTTACCATTATTTGGAGGTATGACTATTAGCTTGTTTTTTTCATAATGGTTTCAATGGCATCCCTTGATGGGTCCGCATGGAAGGTCCCTCCAAATTTCTCCTCTATATTTACGACAAGATTGAGATCCCCTTCCAAAATTATTTTTCTGTTATGAGTTTCATTTAAGGTTTCTTGAACAGTGTTCCAACATTGTTCTTTTTCCTTGAATTGATTAGGAGCATATATGTTGATGACACAAAATTGTTCATTGGTAGTTGTCTCTTTTAGATCTATTCGAATCCAGTGTTGTTCCTTTTTTTGCTGTAGTATTTTCCATTTTCCTTTCCTCCATAGTGTGCAAATTCCCCCTGAGGCCCCTATGGCTTGTTGAGTTGTTCCTTCATAATTTTTTATCATTTTTTATGATTCCTGGCAACTTGTTTTGGTCTATTGAAGCATAAGGATATCTAGGTTTTCCTTCACTAAAATATCTCTTGCTGCATTTAATTTAAAGGGTGTTCCCAAACTAGAACAATTCCAAGAGACCACAATCATTACTTATTTGGTTGATGGGATGAGGGACCTTTACCTCTGTAGAAATTTCACACCTGTAGATCAAACTGATATATGCAATGTAGTAAATCATAATACTTAATCTAGTTCTAGAAAACATTAAGCAGAAGCATAATCGATTTCAGGAGCAACATCAAGCATAAACACATATAACTGATCAAGAGAAATAATCAACCATAGCACAAGATATATCACTGGGGAAAGCACCAGCATAAAACCCCTATCTGTATTATCAATCAAGTGGAAATCCTCTTCTGTTTACAAAAAGAACCGGCTCAAGAGCTATCCTGTACTCTTTGCAATCAAAAGATGAAGATCATAGACTACCTAGGCCTAAATATATAGGCCACAAGTCCTCCAATCTCCTATAATACATATTTCTCTTGGAAATAAATCCTACTCCATGCAAGGAATACTTACTAGAAATATCCAAGCATCTGATAGTACACTGTCCCTCATCTGAACTCAACTAGACTATATCTCATTAATTTAACAACTTGTTAAATTAATCTAACTGGACTTGACTAAGTAAAACTAAGTCAATTGATCCTCTCATTATTGAACTCATACTTAATTCCTCAATCAGTGGAGAGAATCAAGGATAAATTCCTCAATCAGTGGGACAAATAATTGCATGTTCTCACAAAGACTTCAAGTTTAATTTTCCATAATTAATTAACTCATGGAGATTAATTAATTAATATTTTAAACTGTTGTTAAGACCAAATTTGTTTTTACTTCCTATAGTTAAACCAGGGACTACTAAAAATAGGAAGGGACCCAGAAATGCTATTTTTAGAATATTCTGTTTTTAGTAGTTTCATCTCTCAACCAAGGTGGCCAAAATTCTCATTGGCCAAACTGCTATTTTTAGAAGTGCTATTTTTAGGAGTTCTATTTTTAGCACATTCTTAATTTAGCATTTCTTGTTGCACACTTTTCAACAACCTCTTCGATGATTTTGATTTCTCTCATTGTTCCCAGAGCTTTTCCAAAAGAAGGAATCCATGGGCTGTTGCATTCCTAAAGCCATCTCTTTTGATGCCACTTCATCTCTAATCTCTTTGTTAGATTTTCTTCCTGCTTTCTTTTGGTGATCTAGAGTTTGGAGAGATTCCTTTGATTGGTTTCTTGTCAGTATTTTGTCCACTGAGGGAGGAGGGGGGTTGCGATGTATTATAGGGATTAAGGGCGTGAGTATATGGGAAGGGGAAGGATGAGAGGGGGAGGAGGGGGATGAAGGAATGACAGAAGGTTCATCAAGGGGTTCAAAGGGGTTGGGATTGGTGAGAGATGAAGAAATTAGGGTGGGGATATCCGAGATGGGAGAAGATAGGAAGGGTTAGTGATCCAAAATGGATCCTAGAACACTCTCTAAGTTTTCGTGAACTCTCTAAAAATTATACGAAAGATTCAAAGTCTTATAAAGATCAAGCTATCGGAGGGAATCCTCAGATAGTTGCAATGGTGATCAGCATGGATAAATGAGGGTCGTCGATCTAGCGTGTAGAGCGACGGACCATGGTAACATGCGCTGACACCAACCAACAAATGCAGGGACAAATTTAAGCAACTGAGCTAGTTTCCGGAGAAGCCCCAAGCACCTGGACCCAAAATAATTATAAAATGTGGAAAATATTGTTTCGGTTCAGTCGGGAGTGGGATTCCACAAAACTGGCAGGATATCATACGAGCTTCGAGTGTTAAGCGGTTTCGACCAAGTTCCACCTGATGCAACACAGCGATCGCCACGCATCCTGGTGGGGGGAGAGAGAACCACTCACATCGGTCCGGTAAACATCATGCTACTCAGCCACCTGATATGAACGACAACTATAGGATCTGGGGCCCCCAAATCAACAACAGAGATGCATTCTGATGGATGACCAGATTTGATAAGATTATAAAGCAAGATCACATAGGATTTGAAGTCCGATATGGATGATGCGTTGACAGAAGGTCGTGTTTCGCGGGCATTCTTGGAGTTAACGGAAAAAACGACTGTTTTAAATATGTCCAAGAGAACTAGCACTCCTTTGTTATGAAATAGGTGGCCACCTCCCTGTGAGGCGTTATATAGTGACTGATTGCACAGGACGGAGGGATTCAAATGGACAGAGGCAGGGGAACCAGAAAGCCGGGAACCAGAAACGAACAATGAGGAAGCAGATTGGCTTAAAAGCCACGAACTGATAGAGAAGGAAAAAAAGTTAAGAGCTAGAAGCAGAGAGAAGAAGCCGACCTGACCTACAGAAGCAATGGGAACATCAAGCCAGAGTTAGGACAGAGACAGAGAGGGTCAGAGAGTCTGCGCACTCCAGAGAAGACTTGAGAGGTTCAAGCAAACTCCTCTGTATATGCCTATCATGTATTGAGTATCAGATTGGGCTCATACTACCATGACCAATAGAGGTCAAGAGTCAGTGAGGAGAGTCTGTGTACTCTAGAGAATTGGGGGATCCAAGTACAATCTTACTGATTTATACCTATTCTGTGAGACTCAAATTGAGCTAACTGTTGTAAAAAATCTACTACGAAAACATAATAGAGAGGCCACCACTGAAGGCTAGACTAGGAGATGTAGCCCAGAAGTATTGGGTGAACTCCTTATTAAACTTTTTGTGTTTATATGTTTGCCTGTTATGTTTTCTTTAACTGCTTCATTGGCTATGTATTTCACAATCTTATCGATCCGTTGCATAAAATAACATAGGCACATCCATGCACATGAGTCTGTAATACCTTATTAATTGTCTTAGATCAATTTCGGATCAAGTGGTATCAGAGATCTAGGTTGCTAAGGTTAGACAAGCTTGTGCTAGATTGTTTGTGAATGCTAACTAGGTCAAAGCTTAAATTAGGAGAAGAAGAATTGGTTGAATCTAACCCAGAAATTGGTAGATTCTATACTAGGAGGAAAATGTCAAAGAAACTCCCTTGGAATCAGACTCTCAGTTCATGGATAGTTTCATGACTATGAGAGCCATGGTAGAGGAAATGTATCGAGAATTTAAGAAAGGTCGAAGTGAAGATTCTTCAACTTCCCATGACAAAGGAGAAGAAGAATCTCTCCTAAATGACCATTCTAAAGGCAAAGGGAAAGAAGAAAAGCTTCCCACACCTCCTGATAGTCCTGAAAATAGAAAGAAGAAAGCATCTTTGATTAAGTTAGATGTTAAATTTGATTTTCCTATTTATGATGGAGAGCTGAATGCAGAGAAGCTAGATAACTGGATCAGATAGATTAATGTGTATTGCAGGGTGTAGAATATTGATTCAGACAGTAGTAAAATTCAGCTGGCCAGCCTACGCCTTGGAGGAACTGCCTTGGTATGGTGGGAAGGCAGAACACAAGCTGACTTGAAGAAGCATGGTAAAATTCTTTCTGTCTGGAGTGAATTTGTGTCTACAATTAAAAAACAATTTTATCCACTAGCTTATATGTAGCAAGCCATGATGAGTTGGCAAACTCTTCGTCAATTGAAAGGGAAAAGTGTACAAGGTTACACCCAAGAATTTAGAAAAAGAGCTTTGATTCTAGGCATTTCTTTAGACTCACCTGAAACTTTTTTGAAGTATATAGGTGGTCTACATAGTTATTTGAGACATACCATTCTCATGTTTAACCCTACTAGCATAGACGAGGTATCTGTTCAAGCTACCCATGTAGAGGCGGGCAAGATTGTGGTCCCAGAGGTTGGGGGACCATCCAAACCCACTGCAAGAAAGAACAAGGAAAAGAGGAAGCAGAAATGGAAAGAGAGGAAGGCCAATGATGTACAAAAGACCAAACCTTCATGCACTCACTCCAAGAAGGATGGACGTGATGATGAACATTAGTGGTCTTTGCATCCGGAGCTGAAATGCAAAAATTTCGATGGCAAGAAGAAGAAGGCTGCTACTGCTGTTCAAAGAGATTTGGGGTCAAACTCAAGTGATGAAACAACCATCACAGCTAAAAACTCACAAATAATTATACTCTCATAAACTCAGGGCAGATGAAAAGGATTATAAATTCATACAAGCAATTTTTACTGATGGTTGTAAAGGAAAAGAAACCTGAAAAAACCAATATATGTGAAGGCTGTGATGCTAAACAACAAGTTGATTTAGAGAAAGTTGTTTCAGAATATGATATATTATTTCAAGAACCTAAAGGTTTGCCACCAAAAAGGGAAATTGTACATGATATTAATTTGCAACAAGATGCTCCATTGCCTAACATCGGAATGTACAGGTTATCCACTTTAGAGAATGCAAAAATAAAGAAGCAGGTACAGGAGCTGCTCGAGAAAGGGTTCATAAGACCAAGGACATCACCATGCAGATCTCCAATCATGTTGGTGAGAAAGAAGGATGGTTCGTGGAGGATGTGCATTGATTACCGAGCACTGAATAAAATAACGATCAAGAATTGTTATCCCCTTCCTCGCATAGATGATCTATTGGATCAATTGAAAGAGGTTGTTTACTTTTCCAAGTTGGACCTACGTAGTGGTTATCATCATGTCAGAGTAGTAGAGCAAGATGCATGGAAGACTTCTTTCAAAACAAAGCAAGAGCTGTATGAATGGCTAATTATGCCTTTTGGCTTAACTAATGCTCCTGCCACTTTCATGAGAGTAATGAATGATGTACTCAGGCATTTTATTGATGATTTTGTAATTGTATATTTGGATGATATTCTTGTATTTAGTAAAACATGGGAAGAACATTTGTAGCATGTAAAGCAGACTCTAAATGTTATGAAAAATGAAAATCTCTATGTTAAATTATCATAAAGGAAATTTGGAAAAACATCTTTGAATTATTTAGGTCATATAGTAGGGGGTGGTGAATTGAAGATAGATCCCTCTAAGGTTGCAGTCATTGTAAAATGGCCTAGACCCAGGTTTGCTACTGAAGTTAGAAGCTTCCTAGGGGCAACACAATATTGGAGAAAGTTTATTGCTAACTTTTCCTTAATTGCAGCTCCTTTACATGCATTAACAGGATTGAACAAGGTGTTTCAATGGGGAAGCAAATAGTAGAAAGCCTTTGACACCTTGAAAGAAAAAATTACTACAACACCAGTACTAGCATTACCAAATCTTCAACAAACATTTGAGATCGAAACAAATGCCAATGATTATGCCATGGGAGCAGTGTTGATGCAACATGGTAAACCCATATGCTACCATTCAGAGACTTTTAATTCTGTAGTAGTTAATTATCCTACATATGATAAAGAATTGTATGCATTAGTTCAAAGTGTGAAAAAGTGGAAACATTACTTAATGGGCAAAGAAACAGTAATACATATTGATCATCATCCACTTCAGTACTTACACTCACAAACTAAGTTGCAACAATCAAGACACTATAGGTGGATGGGTTTCCTACAACAGTTTCATTTAGTCATCAGATATAAAAAGGGAATACACAATAAAGTTGCAGATATGTTGTCCAAACCAATCATAAATGCATCTACTATACTTAAGCATAACTCAGTGATGCATGAGAGCTACATTGAATAATATACTCAAGATATAGACTTTAAAGATGTATATGCAACTTTAAGTAATGGAAAAAAGGTAGAAGAAGTGGATTACTACATTAAGGACCAACTCTTGTATCATTTGGGGAAGCTATGCATTCCACAAACAGAGAGAATTAATATAATTAGGGAAGCACATACTTCTCTAATACTAGGTCATTTTGGTGTAAGAAAAACAATTGCACAATTACAAAGATACCGCTATTGGCCAAAAATGCATGAAACAATTTCTAGATATGTAAGAGGGTGTACCATGTGTGCTAAGAGCAAGCCTAGCAATAGAAAACTAGGCTTGTACAATCCACTACCAATTCCTTCTTATCCTTGGGAAAGTGTTTCCATAGAATTTGTTGGGAGACTGCCCAAATCTAGAAAAGGTCATGACTATTTGTATGTTATTGTGGATAGGTTTAGCATGATGTTTATTCTAATACCTTGTAATAAGTAGATTATAGCTAAACAAACAACGAAATTGTTCTTTCAGCATGTCTAGGTACATTTTGGGTTACCCACTTCCATAGTATCTGATCGAGACTCCCGATTTGGTTGGAAGTTTTGGTCAAGTCTGTGGGAGTTAATGGACATCAGACTGAAGAAAATTACATTCTTTCATCCACAGATAGATGGCCAAATAGAGGTAGTCAACCGGACAGTGATCCAGTTGCTCAGGGGTTATTGCAGCAAGCATCCCAAGCTTTGGGATGAACATTTATGTTATGTGTAACATGCTTACAACCATGCTAAACATTCTTCTACACAGGTATCTCCTTTTGAGACCTGTTTTTTTTTATACCAACGTCTCCTTTGGATTTTGTTTTTGGTAAAGACATAGTGGTTGATGGACATAGTTATGTGGACAAGGCAACCAAGTTCATTGAACAAATTCAAGAAATTCGCTAGGC
>APFE031296232.1:26416-76338 GCA_000404065.3 Pinus taeda | reverse complement strand
GATTTTTCTGGTAAAATCCCAAAAACAAACAAACTGAATACAAAGCAATGCTCTATTTTTCTCCTCAGGATCTTTTGCACAGGGAAACAAATAAAATTTTGAGGACAGAGGTTTTTCACAGCAATAAAACCTTTATATTCATTAATAAAAACTCTGATACATATTTCTTCCTCTTACTGTGAGGGATTCACCAAAAAGTTTCACAAAAAACAAAATACTCTGCCTGCTATTACAAATGATTTTTACACCACTATGTAAAATCTTCTTTTCACATTTACTGTTGTAAAATAGCTTTTACATTTACTGGTGTAAGAATAGAAATTCTTACATAAGTTTACTGCTATAAAATAAAAAAAATTTCACATTCACGAGTGTGTGAAATTTTTCATTACCATATATTCTAAATAAAAAAAATTACATTGCCTTCTCATTTTGAAACCATTACATGCACCTGTAAGAAGGAATCCATTTCATTCACTGTCGGGAGTCTTTTTCTTCTTCCCCTGGTTTTCTATTCGCTGCGGCGAACCCAAAATTGCTTCTCCACCCGTGTGCAACACTGAACTAAAGTCAACACACATACCCCGAAACTATATGGCGTACATACTATGGGTTAACCAAAAAAATTACTCTGTATGAAAAAAAAATTAAATGTATTACCTAAAACTATGGCATTTCATTAAATGCATTAAATAAAACGTGCCGTAAAAGTAAAATTAACTTTCTGGCAGGTTGAATGAAATCCTTGTCCGTTGACCTGATCGGACGCAATTCGCTCACCAACCTCACACAAAACAAATGAACTTTAGCTTCCGGGGAGTGGGTGGTTTTGAGTTCGTACACTGGACGCGTGGCAGCTGATCGGGGTGTTCGGAGGCCCTCTGACATAAACCACTTTTTGCCAAAAGCGGTGCGAAATGCGCTGTGGTTTTCTGAGGTGGTTTTGCGTTGCCATTTATTGTTCCCGCACGGCAGATGGAATTATGGTTTCAACAAAAACAACAGTGAGATATCAGATTACGGAAGATGGCAGATCGAAAATACTCACATTTGATCCAGGTATTCCTTACTAGTAATATTTCCACATGCAAATTTCAACGATCACTACATCTTCCAACACTACAGCCTCAGATATACCTCAACACTGAGTCATGCCACCAATCACTGCTCAAATTATCAAGCTCCAAGATCAATATCACTGAGCTCTGTTTACTGGACAAACAAACATTCACCAAACTCTTTATTTCCCTCGACCTAGAAGGGGCCAAGGTCTAGGCCCAAACGTGCTTTGACGCAAATGAATATATTAAAATAAACATAAATAAAATGTTAGAGACGAAAAGGCTTCGCAAGATTTAGTGTATTGTATTCCTCTCATATAAAATAATGATAATGATACAAATATAAATACATCAATAGAATGTCTCAAGATAGTGTGTTTATCTTGGACATAATCATTTTAGTTGAGTAAATATCTCAACCACACACTAATCTAGGAGCCTAACTAGTTGGAGAGAACCTCTCAACAAACTAGACCTAAACAAACTCCCTAGTTTGAGGAACTAACCCAATCTAGAATAGATATGTAGGAATAAATCCAAATTTCATAATTTTTAATTATTTTGAATATTTTTGGACTTATTATTATTTTTATGTGAGAGTGAGGCTAACAACCATGTGGTCCCTCGCCCATCTATTATCAATGCATTGTTGAAGATGGACCTTCCGACCCCAAAGATATGACTTTTCATTGGTATAGTTGAGTAGTTTCCATTAATTTCCATGGGAAATTTTGGGCATGAATGGGTGGGGGGATTCAACGAAAAGAGTGGGTTAGGTTTGTATTCTTGTCTCCATTGCCCAATTTTGTGGTTAATGTTAGCATAAGGTTTACACCACCATTTCATGTCATTGATGTCAGTCTATTTTTTAGCAAGTCATAAATCATGTAAAGGGGGGTGTTGTATTCATTATAAGGTTTGATAAGCCTAGGTAAATGTGTCATTAAAACTATTTTACCTAAACCTAAGTATATGCAAAACTTCGCTTAGTGATTTGACCTACAACAAAAAATCGAATGGCGCTACAAAATGTTTTTGTACTGTTGTTCGAAAAAATTTGAAACTTGATTTCTGACTCGTTAAGTCATCTTTTTTGAACGCTTAAGTGGTTGTTTGTAAAATAATTGTCCTCCTCATGAATGATGTGACATTTTCCAACATTTTTGAGCCCATTTTAGTCGTTTTAAATCAAACCCTACTTTTCCCTGTTTTGCTTAAAAATGGTTTTTCTAGCAAACCCAGTTTTGTTGTTTTCCAGGGTAGAAAGGGTTCTAGTTGCTTGGCAGTCCTATGTTAGGGTTTTTCAATGATAGTGGATGTGTTGTAGGTCTTGGATTTGGGAAAAATGGGTCGGTTTGGCTACGTGAAGAGGTTCAAACCTGATGGCATGTACTTTGAAGTGTACCCTGAAATGATTGATCTTTTCAGAAGTGCAGGTTGGGAACCGATATTTAAGCATTTTAATGGGTACAACATCAAATGGTACCATGATTTTATCTTGTAATTTGATGGAAATACAACTAGAATTATGACATTATATTTCCCTATCACAAAAGAGTAGATTATTGAAGCAATAAGTTTTCCAACAGAAGGTGAAAGGTGGTTGAAGAAGCAGAGGTTGCTGAATATGGATTTAAATTTCTTCCTGAAATAAGACTACCAAAATTAAGGCTGGGATGTAGGGGTCCTCCAAAGTAAACTGAAATCTTAATGGGTTGTTGCACTCAGAACTATCCAACTTTTCTTCACCTGTGAAGGCAGGTATTCCAAAGCTTACCTATACCATATGAGGTTTCATTGTCACTTAACAGGTTTTAGGAAAATTAATTTTCCATATTTACTACATCATAATTTGTTGAAAATGTGTATAAAGGCAAGGAAGAGACCTGAATTACAAGCACATGATATTTGTCATCATAGTCTCATTAATATTTTATATACTCACAAGTTGAATAAGAAAGTAGAACAATTGAGGCAAATGAGGCAAAGGAACCCAAACCCACCTGTAACTACAAGAACAAAAAGAGGCCAAAATAGTGTTCCTTCTCAAGTTGTATCCCAGGAAACCAAAGGAGAATCTAGCCAACCCTAAGCTGAAAAACATGAGGAAGTCCCTGTGAAGATGCCAAAGGTTGAGGTTTATGAAGGAAGGACTAGAAGCCAAAGAAGCCAACAAAGAATTATTATAGAGGAGGAAGAAACAAAACAAATCTCAAAGAGAAAAATGGGTAAACAAAAAGTTGAAACATAGAATGAGGAAGCTAAGACAAAGGTTAGGTTTTAGGGGAAAATACCTCATACTCATCCTACTAACAAAATGAAGTTGAATTTCAAATCTAGAATGAATCCTAAGTTCAAATAAATGGTTGCCATCCTTGATGAAGAAGAAAAAATAGAGTAAACTAAAAAGAGTAGAAAAAGACATAAAAATAGAGTATGGTGAGAAGAAAAAAGAAAAACCCTAAAAGCTAATAATAGTCCAAAAAAATATACCAGAAGGGTGACAAGGCATCAAGATAAGCTGGATATCCTTGCTGAAGTTACATAAGACATAGGAAGGTGATCAGTTGACTTCAAGGGAAGAGTATAACACAAACCCTAATTTTTGTTATAGTAAACCCTAATTTTGCTGCACCAAAACCTAATAGATATTTAACATTTTGGTTTCCATGGTTAATCATCAAGCAGTAATTATTTTGAGTATATTGCGGTAAGATATCATATATTTTTGTGGCCTAAGGATTATAAGTCAACATGAGGAGAGAGAAAAAAAGAAGGCATATAGTTACACAATTTTGGCATCATTTTCAATTTCATGCATCAGTTGGCTACATGGAGAGAATACAAATTTAGCTTCAAATATCAATCTTGTAAAGCAGGAGACTGTTCCATATCCTATCTTGTAGCATACAACTCACTATTATTTTGGGATACTAACAGTAAGAGTGTATATCAACCTTGTTCTATGTTTTGACCAAGGATTATGTATCAAATCAGGGATCCGAATAGCTAAGAGGATAGTGTTTCTTTGAGTTTTGTTAATTAAACTCTAAAATATTATGTAAATATTTTCTAATTATTGTTACCATACTTCAAGGATCTTATCTTTATTGTATGATCTATATATTTCATCAATAATATGAAGAAAGGGTTGGTTTTTCTGAAAAACATAATCATTGATTGTGTGTGTTTCAATACTTTAATTATTTCATATGCCAAGATCAGTAGATTCCGACCAGTGATATAAGGATCCATGAGACAGTTGGGTTTTAATATGTATTTTCTCTGTGTTTTTTTCAATTTCTTCTTTGATAATCTCATGAATGCATTCCTTCTGAATGTTTGGAAAAGATAATTGATTCAAAATTCATCTATGCTTTGATGCTCTGACATAAGTTTTAAGAGGTTCCCATATTGATCCTCTAAAGCTACTATAGGATTCACTATGTATGCCCTAGGTAGTGGACTATTTCTCTTCTTCTTTCTCCATCTACAACAAATGACAAAGGTCTAGGATATGCTATCCACCTTGTCTTTATCAATCATGATTAGATATCTTGGTAAACCTATCTAAACCATATCTATTTGACTCCATCACCCAATGAGCCATTTGTTTCAGGCCCAACCAAACCCTATATCTACACAATTCATCTAATGATCTAGCCACAATGTAAAGATCAGAGCAAGACCTCTTTGGATTGAAGGGGCTAGCCTTCAATCTAAAATTTGGAGTGAAAAGGTTACCTAGGGAATTTCTCTCCTACAACCAAGAGAAACTTTCGAAGTGATAATAGTTACCTTTATATCCTAGTCCCATGGGATCTCCTCTACTGGACACTAGCTTTAGAGTTGGCACTACATGGGAAATCTTGACTTTGGTTGCGTGGTCCCGCCTCCAAACACCACCTACATTACTCCCTCTCCACTTATTTGAGCATCATTAATTTGAGAATCATTAATATCTTTTCCCATCCAGGTCCACATAAGGTTAGCCTCCCCCCTCCCCTTGTCCACACCTTGGGCCAGACTTAGAACGATAACCTGGAGGTTGGTGTAGCTGAAAAGAAAGTAAAAAACATAATTTGGCCACTCTTAATAGGAAATGTACCACAAAATGCAAAAGATGGTTGGGACATACAAATTTAGTACGTGGGCAAAAGCCAAACACGATCTCTACCCCTTATTCATGGCCATCACCTTGGTCCTGTTAGAAAATTATATATTAGAGAGCAATGGAACACATAACATATTGTAGGAACAAAAACATAGAAAACACATAAAACACATAAAACAAGAAAGACAAATATACATGGTTCACCTGATTTGGGCTACATCCACAGAAAAACAACCAGTCCTTCCTTTTATATTATCCAGAAAAATGAAGAGATACAACCTACAACAGGTCCACTATAATTTCCTCTTCGCTCTCACATAGTCTGCTCTCCCTTTCTCGCTCAAAGTACACGTGTACACAACCATAATACAATTCCCTCATATATAGCGAGGGGTTGCATTCTAGGGAAAAGAACAATAAATTAAAAATATCTTCTACCGTTAGATCATCCACCTAATGAACAACTCAGGTTGACTATGAAATTACAATATTTTACAAGGCACTTTTACATATATTTTTAACTTCAGGGGCTTTGACCCCGAAGCCCTGCTAGGAGGGGGGGTGGTGATGACGATCAAACAGGTAGCGTTGCCGTCCCATTACGAACTGGTGTCCAATGCAGCGATACCTTTGAATAAAGAAGATAATCAATCTCCATACCAAATAGGTTCCTATGGTCCCTAGGTGAACCCCCTCCTTCATTAAGGAACCAATGATTGTCCTAACCCTTGGTGGGTGATGAACTGCCCCACCTCAAGGGGGTACCCATTGCTACATATTTCACATCATTCTCTCCATCCCCTGGAGCCTCGAGCAGTTATAAAGAAAAATAAATCAAAGGAAAATAACATGTGAAGAAGGGTGTAAAAACAAAGTCCAAGGTAACTCATGTACCATGATTTTCTCTCTCCTAAACTCACATACCTAGCTGTGGCCTTCCCTTGTTATACCTACCCAATATCCCTTGGTATGTGTCCTAGATGTTTCCCTTGATCCCCACTCCATCCCATAATTTTCCACCTACCTCTTAAAGGCTGTACTATGGACATGCCACCCCCTTTAGAGGTTGAAACCACCTAATAAGGTCCTTAGTTAACCCCTTTTTGAGCTTGGAGACACTTGTACTTGCTAAAGCCCACTATGGAAGGGCATGCCACCATAACGTGCCCCATTTATCCCATAACTTGTAATCATTATTACTTTATTATTCTAATGAGTTTTTATATTAGAGGGAAAGGGTATGCATTGGACCTTATGCAGGATTGTAGGTGGGTATTCATTTAGGGCTTGGTCTCCCTATATAGGGTCCTAGTCCTGAAGAGGGCCACATTGGCACTTTTAGGGTGAGAATTTAGAGCCATGGGCCTCCACCATAGAAGATATTACTTCATGGATCCCCAACAATGTTCATTGATTGCTCGTGTTCCACCTTTTGGATGAGGACGATGTACCTGGTCCACAGTGCCTAACCGACTCCATAGTTGCACCATACAGGTGGCAGATGCTCCAAGATATCTCACGCTATATATGGGTGGTTTATGCCATCACTCCAACCCTTACAGATGGTCTACATGAATACTTTATCCATTTGGAGATCCACAAGGATGCCCTTGTGCCCCCACACCCACTTGGGAGCACAACAGGTTCTTGATTGGATTACAAGGGGTCTACCCCCTTATCCACTATGTTTGGAGTCCTTCTCTCAATTATGATACACCTTGAACTTCATCAGGCCTCCTCAAAGGCCCAACGACTCACTTTGATGATCATTCAACCCTCTTAAGAGGCTTATTCATGTGTTATTGAGCTATTTGGTCGACTTGTCACCATTGTTATTATTATTTTGCACATTATTTTATTCTAGGGGCTAAGTTAGGCCCACATTAGCTAAATCAAATTCATTAGACATTGTATAAATAGGTGATGAGTTGATTCATTCTCTCATCATCACTTGGATTGGATCATATCTTCTTGTGAGATTTTCACTAAGGCTTTTGAGGATGATATTTTTAGGATGAATGGATGAATTTTGATGTTTGGATATTCTTATTTTTCTTGGAGATTCTATGATTGACATATATCTGTGATTGGATATATTCTTCGTACATGTAAGTACTGTTTCCATGCTATTCTTGTTTATTTTTCTATATTCATGATGCCAAGAGTTTTTCAATTATAGGGTTAATTTTATGCTTTTCCTTGTACGAAATTGTGGAAATTAAATCTCTAAATAGTGTTGTATCATGTATCGGCCATGTTTGAATGAATGAATGTTCCTAGAGACAATCTTGTTGAATTTTTCGTGATAAGTCACCAAATATTTCTAAACAAAATGTAAATGATCTTGAAGTTGCTTCCATTAAGCCTTAAAGCCTAGCGAAGTTGCTTTTTGGGCCTCCCTTACAAGTTGCGATCAATTCGAACCCTAAATCTTCCATGACTCCATATCTCCCAATGGACAAAGCACTGATTCTCCCTTGTTGATCAACTTTAAAGTGCATTTCTCCTTCACCTCCTTCTCTTTCTAAGCCTAGCCCCATTAGGTGTCATAGGGCATCAATTTACCTGCAAACCATCCACTCAAAAATTTCAATCTCTTGGCTACGCTGGTGAGTATCCTAGGTGTCCTCCAAATTTGAATCCATTTTGATGGTTGGATCCCGAGATATCCCAAGTCCTAGCTCTCAGACCAAAATTTTCCCTTTGTTTCCTTAGGCTAATAACCTCATTGGGATCATTTCCTTACCATTCATTTAAAAATATTTATTTAATCTCCTGTCCTCCCTAATTAGGTTAAGTACATCATTGGTTGATCAATCGTATCCCCTTGACCTAACCTGGGGTCAACTTGGTCCCGTGTGGTCCCATTCCTTATCAAGGTTCATTCTTCAAAGGCCACTTGGGAAGTTAAGTTTCAGAAGGATTTTAAGGATTAGGAGCTCCTGTGCAAGCCATACCCCTTAACACTAACCATCAAAAACTCATTACCCTTCTCTACAGAACCCTACACCTTGATTATAAAGAAAGAAAACCCTAAAATTGAGTTTCTATTAGGAAAGGGTCATTGGAACCACTTCATATTTATAATATTGACTTACCATTCATAAGTGTTTCCCTATACCAGGTCTCCTCCCATTGGTGAAAGTCCATAAAAGGTAGGTACCTTTAACTGAGGTGACAGTGGGCTATAGCTCCATTGTTTCCCTTGACCTAGTAGTTTCGCTTTTAGGATTCCCTTCTAGGTCCCCTACTAGTTTGAACCGTAAATGTAACAACCCTGGTTAAAATTTCATGTAAAACTATGCATAAGACCAAGGTCATGGGACACGTATTCCAAGATGAATGGAGGGAAAAACATCCTAGTGGGTGTTCACTTTGGTTATTATGGCTAACGGAATTTGGAAAAGGCAATGACAAAGGCTTTGGAAATGCAAAATGGCATTTTTGGCACATTTATTTATGAAAATAATGGAAATTAGGAGAAAAGGAAGGTTAAAGGTCACATGTTTCATGTGAGGAGGAAAATGAAGGAAAATAATGGAAATTGAAGAAAATATAGGACTCATAGATAAAAAGGCTTCTAGGGATTAGTGAGCAAGATGTTTCTCAACTTTGCCCAGTGTAACCTTTTTCTAGCTCAATTTTGGAGCTCTCATTCTATTATCTCTCTCATACTCTTGGACATTTAGAGTTTTCTTGGAGAACTCTTGGAGAGTGTGGCATACTTGGATGCTTGGAGAAACAAGTCAAAGGAAGAGCAGGAAAGAATAAGAGGACATCAGGATCAACAACTACAACTGGTTTTACTTGCAGGTACTGAGTTGCATGTATGTTTTTCTCACTAGTTTTGGCATGCGTGGCATATGCATGTGGTTTATTGGTCATGGTCTCTCATTGACATGGATAATTCCCTAGATTGGTAGTGCATTTTCCTAGCCTTGCCATTTCCTGGATAGCCATGGTGTTGTGGGTTCATTTCTTTGTTTTCTAGTTGGTTCTCATGTTCCTTATGGCTATGGGTTGAGTTATTAGTTCTTGGAGCATTAGTTGGACAAACACTCTAGAGGTTCTCTAATGGCTTGGGTTGAGTTATTAGTCCTGGAGCCTTGGTTGGAAAAATAATCTGGAGCCCTGTAACAACTTGGGTTGAGTTATTAGTCTTGGAGCTTTGGCTGGACAAACACTCTGAGCCCTTAGTGGGTTGAGTTACTAGTACTGGAGCCTTGGTTGGACAAACACTCTGAAGCCCAACAACACTTGTGGGTTGAGTTACTAGTCTTGGAGCCTTGGTTGGACAAATGCTATGGAGATCGACAACAACCATGGGTTGAGTTACTAGTCCTTGAAGCCAGGTTGGAAAAAACGCTTTGAAGCCCTGGACAACTTGGGTATAGGCTGACCTGGTTATGGTTTTTGATGTCCGACCATGAGGTGGAATCACCATTTGGTGGTTGAGGTGGTTTGGCCTCTGGAAGCCCTGTTTTGGTTTTGATGGATTGTTCCATGAGATCTCACATTCATGTTTAGAATATGGCACAAGGGTGACTGGATGAAGAGAGATTTGGCTTATCCATGTCTATGGTCAAGTGGTTCATGTAAGCCCCAAACCTAGTTGGCTTTTGCATCATTAATATGAGGTTATTTCTCCTTGTTATTTCATGAGTATTATACTGGTTTATATGTGGATTATATGGCTATTGTTTCCTTGGTATTTCTATTGTTATTATGCTTGTTATGAACATGTATTATGACAACGGCTATGTATGGATCTCATCATGTTTTTACTTGTAAATGAATGAACAATGTATCTATGACCTAATAGATGAAATTACAGATAATGTGTTGAGGCATCAATGCTTCTTAGTGGTTCTCAGATAAGTATGAGATCCTTGTGATCAGTTCTGCTACTAAGACCTGTAGCTTTCATGTTTGTGACATGTTTGAAGAAATTCCTACCATGGATAGTAGGGGTCTAGTCTAGTCCTTATTGATATTTTTTCAAATGTATCTTTGTTCCACTATGAAATTTCATTTCTGAAGATGTCATTGAGTTTTGGGTAGTGACCTGGGCTATGGCCCTTAAAGAGTGGCACAAATTCTGGAGTCACAGGCACAACATGGGGGAAAACAGTCCTCAGACACTCACTTGCCCTTGTTGTGGGAGCATATGGAGCCTCCTAGACACACCCTGGTCCATATTAAGGGAGCGTCTAGGGGTTTGATGCATTAAAACTTCAGTTGGTCACATGGGCTAGTTACCTAAGTGGTCAGGATGGATTCTAAACATTCTGCTACTGATATGGAAGGTATGTGTGATGTGTTCCACTGGTTCCACTTCCTTAACTGAAACATAGGGTGTCGAATCATATCATAGTAACTTATCATCACATGTTTACCCCGGTTGGCAGGTTACATGGGTAGATGTGGGAGGAGGGCGTTACAGAGTGGTTTCAGAGCATGGTTCACCCATCAAATTGGATGGGTTGTGTTTTGGTCATGCATTTGTGTTAGTTTCATATGTGTTTCTTGTGTTGTAATACCATGTACTTGTTGTGTATGCATGGTGGTGGTCATTGTTGTCGTTGTGTCGCCATGTGGGAGTTGATGATGTTGTTGTAAAAATGTGTTTGTCATGAATGCATGTCAGCTGTATATGCGTTTTCTATGCATGACAATGTCTATATGTTGTTATGCATGCATTATCATGGTTATGGTTATGTATGTATGGTAGGTAAAACATGCTTTGTGAGGTCATTGTATGTAATTAGGTCATAATGATGATCTTTATATGGTATGATGCTAATGTCTTGGCTGAGATAGAGCAAGAGATGCATACTATTAGAGCAAGGTTACAGTACTGGACTTTTGCGGTAAGAGAAGATCGTCATACAAGTATTGTATGTTCGACATGCAGGTATGTTAGTTAATGGATTGTTATATGCATTAGGGTTATATACATGTTTGTCATTTTATTTTTGTTGTGGTTACATACATGGTAGATGCTAGTTTATTAGTGTAGTCATATGCATGTGTTAGATAGTCATGGATGATAGTAACTTGTGGTTGTATGCATTGCTATTGTTGCTTTATGTTAGATAACTTGATGATTATGTTATATGTTGTTAATGAGTATGTTATAGGTTAACTTTTTGTTGTTGTATGGTAGTTAGATTTATGATTAGGTTATATGTTGTTGATGAGCATGATATATAACTTGTTGTTGTTATATGCTAGTAACTTGATGATGAGGGTTATTAAATTAAGATCTTGATGCTATATGTATCATACTAATTTGGATTGGTATATGCATATGGTTAGGGTTATGACATTTAGGTATGAGTTAATATGCTGTGATATTATGTCACACTAATATAGATTGACCGTGCAGATGTGATTATTATGTATGAATGATAATTGTTTATGAGTTTATGATGTGAACATGTTAGCTAGTGACTATTATGGATATCATGATCTTATTTGTGTTTGAGCTGATGCGTTGTGAAGTTATATCATGCTAGCTAGATTGATTGCACAAACAAGATAAACTCC
Source organism: Pinus taeda (assembly GCA_000404065.3). Lineage (NCBI taxonomy): Eukaryota > Viridiplantae > Streptophyta > Pinopsida > Pinales > Pinaceae > Pinus > Pinus taeda. The sequence goes on along the minus strand of APFE031296232.1, from coordinate 64,614 downwards.
CATGAGATACATTAAGGTATGAGATTGCTTATGTCATCTACTTTGTGCTTGAATGTTTGGTTATGTTGTCTATTTGGTGTTCGAGTGTTAGTGTTTATTATGTCATCTATCTATTGTTGAATGTTTGATTAATCGTGTGGTATGATTATGTGTCTATAAGATTGCATCAATAAATGATCATTTTTTAAGATGGTTTTACTCACACATAAGTGTTGAGATATCTGACTTGTACTTGAGTGTAATAGGTGATAGTTGTAGCATTATGTCTAATGACCATGAGTTGACTATAGATTATGACATGATTGTTAGTCTTGGTAAAGGTTGATTTCAAATTGATAGATATGATTTCCTTGATATTTGAAATATGTGGTTGACATGTATGAGAAGTTGTAGAAAACATGCTTGGTATTAGCATGACAAGGTAATAGTTGAATTTTTTATATAACTATCCATTGGGTGATGTGACAATACATAGTAATACTCAGTTGCAACAAGGTAAAGGTAAAAGAAAGGAATTAGGTGAGAATTCCTTTGGATATGATTGGAAACCGCAATTCCAAATGATTGAGTGCTTTGCATACATGAAGTCTTCATAACCCTAATTTGTTTGAAATTATGTTGATATGTGCTATATTCATGGACATGTATTTGAAAAGTATAACACTTAGTGTCTAGTTATAGCTAGATCTGTCAAGGGAATTGTAGTCCATTGAGACATGGCACAAATGTGTTCAAATACAAGGCAACGTGCTTGGCATAACACGATAAGCTAGCTAGTATATTGTTATATTTATTTATACATTGACAATTATGTGTTTATGGTAGTGTGATGTAGGGAGTTGCATGGCAAGAGAGGTTTCCATGAAATCTTGAAGAAGGCTCGGGTTGAGATTTCCTTGGGAACCATGGGATTGAGTCATGGTGTCTATTTTTAGTCTTGTGCTTTCGACTATTTGCGATTTATTGCACTTTCTTTGCAGTTTATTTATGTTTGGTGCAAGGCCTTGCCACTTTTTTTGCGGTGTCGTATTGTTATTGGTTTTCATGATTTTCTTCTTGTTTGTTTCTTGTTCTTGCCTTTTATGTTTTTAGGGTCTTGGGAACTAGTTGGGAAGGAAGAAAGTTGAAGAAAATCTTGGAGATATGTATGAAACCCATAAGGTAATATGAGACTCTGATGAAGCTCAATGCATGAGTAAAGGGCAGTTGAAGGAAAGAATATGACGGCCAGTTGGATTAGTTTGGTCCATTGGGATAAAGGGAGTTATCTTAACCTTGACCTTATGATATTTGGTAATTATGTTGTGATCATGATTATGATGACATCTATATATGCATACATGTATGTATGTATGTCATGTATCATGATTGTTTTATGTTAATGTTTATATGTATGTATGTATGTATGTATGTATGTTTCTATCTTACAATGTCCTTAGGAATCATTCTTGTGGAGGAATGATTTCTTATGCAGGTGAATGACATGAAGAGCTTCCTATTTTATGAGGAATAAAGTGGGAAGAGTAGTCATGACAAATATACAAGGTCACTATCATGTGGATATGAATTGATATTGTATGCTTGTTTATGCCTATGTTTATGTTATGGCAGGTAACACTAAAGGATACATCAATGAAATGAAAAAAATGTGCTTTGCGTCATGCTAAGATAAGCATGGATGGAGGAGAGAGAATAGAAGCAAGGTTGCTTGGTAGAGGCAGTATGGTTTTGGATGTGCAGTGTTGTTGTTGTGTATATGTCATGCATGTTGTATATTAAGTGATTGTACCTATGATGATGTGTAATGTTGTATATGTAGTATTATGTACATATGATGTTGTATGCCTATTGTATATATGGTGTTGTGTGTATATTACATACAAATTGCTGGGTATATATGGTGCTATGTACATGTTGGATATGCGATGATGTGTACATATCGTACTGTGTGCATATTGGATAGGCGGTGTTGTGTGCACATGGTGTTATCCACATGTTGGATATGTAGTGTTATGTACATATGATGTTATGTACATGTTGTATATGCAATGTTATTTACATATGGTGTTGTGTGCATGTTGTACATATGGTGTTGTGTGCATGTTGTACATGTGGTGTTGTGTGTACGTGGTGTTGTGTACCTATTGTACATGTGGTGCTGTGTGTAGGTGGTGTTGTGTGCATGTCATGCATGTGGTGCTATGTACATGTGGTTTTGTGTACATGCCATGCATGTGGTACTGTGTACATGTGGTATTGTGTACACATTGTACAAGTGGTGCGATGTACATGTGGCGCTGTGTATAGGTTGTGCAGGTGGTGTCATGTACATGTGATGCTGTGTGCACATTGTGCATGTGGTTCTGTGTACAGGTGGTATTGTGTACATGTTGTACATATGGTACTAGTGTACATGTGGTATTGTGTGCATGTCATACATGCTATGTTGTGGGCATGCGCTACTATGTATGTGCATTGTGTAGTCGTGGTATCATGACATGTGTATTTTTTGTGTTGTACTATGTGTACATATATTTATTGTGCTATACATCTAGTGTAGGTGTATGTATTGTGTGGTGGTGGACACCGGATGTAGGCATATGTATTGTGTTGTGTTGTACACTGGGTGTAGGTGTATGTGTTGTATGTCAGGTGTAGGTGCATGTATTGCATGGTGTTGTATGCCGTGTGTGGTTGTATGTGTGTGATGCACACTATGTGTATGTGCACATGGTTGAGGAGAAGGACTGAGTGTTTTTTGGGTGTGGCAACTGATCCAGTGTGTGTACGGAATAAATATAAAGGTAGAAGCTAAGGATTTATTAAATGACAAGTATTAGTATTTTATTTCAGTTTTATTATGCATGTGATTTATGATTCTAGTTTATGATGATTACATGTGATCCATGATTCTGGTTTATGATGATTTCATGTGATTTATGATTTTGATCTACGATGGTTGTATTTTGAGCTAACCTAATGTGATATGTTTATACATTATGATTTGGTCAAATATGCTACTAGTTTGACTCATTGTGACAGGAAGAAAACAAAATTGTAAGTATACTTGATTGATAGGCCACCGATAAAGTATGATTTGAAGTTATGTCAATTTTTTTCTAAATCTAATGGAATATATGTGCTTGGTGCAGGAAAGCATGCAAATGGCTGGTTGGGTGGTTGAAACTTACTACAAGAATTAGCAACAATAGAAAAAGGAATTGGAACAAGCAACAATATGCTAGTAAAGTATTCAGGAGCAGGGCCATTGTGGGACACTGGTACCCAATAGTGTCCATTGATCTGAATGGGCATGTTATGACCGGTATGATGGTTTTGAGGAAGGGATATCCCTTGGTTTTTATATCTTTTGATGTGAGGAATCATTACCAAGGGATGCAATGCCTGGGATGGGGGTGCTAAAAAAAATTGGAAGGTGTGTGACTGCACAGAAGGGGTTATCAGATTACCCGAGGGACTATGTAGCAGAGAAGGGAAGGCTGGGGAAGGATTTGTTTTGGTCATTAGCATTTCCAGAATTAGATGCACATTGGGAGTGTGCCTTGGAACAATGAGCTAGTAACTGTTCACTGAGAGGAAAAGTGGCGCTGGATTATAGCGATGACCATTGGATGCGGATTTGAACTTATAGTGGATTTTGGACTTCCTCGGAAGGAGGTGAATCTTGATATTACTTTGAGGGTGGAGGTGTGAGCCTCTGGATTCCCTTTTTGCAGACGAAGGCATCATATTATTTTATTTTCTGGTTGAGAAAATGTGCATATGTGTATATGTGTGTATTATTGTAAATATTGTATCAAGCTATATTTATAAAGCTCCATATGTTAGCACTCTATAATTTTCCGAGGTTGCAAAAGAGAACCACAGAGGTAACCACAAAACCACTTTGGAAGCTGGGATCTATCCCTAGCAGCTTCAAAGAGGGATCTCTCTATCAGATTTAACTTTGTTGTATTAAGATATTAGGCTAGTTATGAGAGTTTAGAGTTTGATTTTAAAATTGTTTGGTTGATTAAATGCTTGAAACTTCCATTGGGCTATGGAGTCTACAACTTAACGTGGATCTGTTTTAGATTTTCAAAGGAGTTTCATAGGGAAAGGTAACTGAACTAACTGGAACCTTTATGTTTAAATGAAGTGTGATAGAAGAAACGATATAAGTTCAATTGAAGTTAAAGAGTAATTAAGAATTATTTAACATGATATCAGAAGAAAAACATTTAAATTATCCACAACCAAAATCAGAGTGTATTTTTCAACAAATTATGTTCATCAAATTTCTGTAAAATAATTTAGATTAAAGAAAACATAAGCATGGAAACAAAATAATAACACATAGATAGTGAGAGAAGCACTTCACCAAATAGTCTAACACATGAATCCTATGAAGATTTTCTTTTTTATTACTGATCAACCCATCAAATGAAAAAGTGCAATAACATTATGGAATGAAAAAATCAACCGTTGATACATCAAAAAGAGAAGTATTTATAAGTTATTTACAAAATATCCTATCAAAATTAACTAGGATGTATTTAGGAATTCGTAAACTGAATCTATCTAACTGTTACAACAATTTAGGAAAATTGGAACTGCTTGAATTGGTGGAACTGCTGAATATCTAGCCCTTCGAATCCTGTTGTGTTGTTGATGCTGAGTTGTACAACCAAGTGATATGCTTACTCCAGTAACTCGAGTAGTTTATCCCAATGTTTTTCACTGGGAATAGATGTCTTGAGTAACTTCCTATGGACGTCGTCCACTCCAGTGTATTTGGAAAAAGTTGGTTTGGAAATAAAGATATGCTTGATTTCATACTGGATGTCCAAATCATATGCCAATGGTTCTAAAAACGCTTTTCCTGTCATTATGTTCCTTCCTCCTACAAATTTAGAAGTGTCTTTAGCCTTGGTCAACAATTTTGACTGTAATCTGACCTTGTACTGAGCTTGTCATTTATTACTAATAAACTGGGAAGTCCTTTTTTGTAGAGAGCTTCCATCTTGTTGAAGGACCTTCGTACACCAATGTCTAGAACTTGACACTTTTCTTCTAGCTGCCTGATCAAATTTCTCTTGGTCAAAACCTTTTTGACCTCTAGTATGGTTTTAGTTCTGTCCTCAATCTCCAGTTCTTCTAGTTCCTTCTTATTTTTAGAATTGAGGAACTTGATGAGCTCTGTAGCTTCACTGGATTTATCACCCAACTACACTTTGATTTTTTCAATAGCTTCATTAGATCTCTCAATCAATTCCTTCTGCTCAAACATAATTTGTATAGATGGCCAGATTTCTACCATGGCTTCCTCTATCCTTTTCCAAATGTTCTCTTTAACCTGGGCTAGGGTATTACCCATGGCAATCTCCTTTTCCATCTGCCGCAATGTTTGGGAAAGAGTCTGTGATTTGTGCATCTCTGTCAGGTGATAATTCTCATATCTAGTGCTTTGTTCCTGTAGGAATTTTACATCTTCTCTCAGTTTTTTAATTTCTTCTCCTTATATAGACATGTTTTCCATTGATTGAGCCAATTTAATTGAATCATCTGTAGTTGAATAAGAAAGAGATACTATAGAGGAGGATGTTCCTACTGTTGTCGCTGTTGTAGGAATGTTTGTTTGAAGTAGTGATGCAATAGGCACTACATCAAGAGGAACCATAGCAAGTTGAGAACTCTATTCTTTATCTTTGATCAACTTATCCATCTCTGCTTCTATTTCCTTAATCTGTGTACTCTGTTCCACTAGGAGCTTCAACATTTCTTCTTTCTGTATTTTTGTTTCTCTTAATTCCTTTGCCTGGGGATCTTCAGTGGTAGGAAATTTCAATTTCTTCTTTAGGGATGCTATGTCAGCATTCTTCGTCTTAATAATATCTTCCATAGCCTTTGATTTATCTGGATCAAAACCTGCTTTGATCACCATTTCTTCCAAATATTTAATTATGTTGTCTTTGGCCAAAGAGGAAACTTTCTTCAGTTTCAGCTGTGATTGAACATTGTTCGAAGACAATTGTAGTTTAGAAGTAGTAAGGGTGGTCTCTGTGAAGGTTGAATAAACCATTTCTCCTATATTCCTGTGCATGTCCATCTGATCCAAAGGATGGACATCCTTTGCCTCAAACTCAAATGTACTCTGCTTGAAATCAGCTTCTGATCTAGGTTGAGGTACTTGTGCCTGTAAGAATGCCATATTCTTTCTTCCTTTCTCTGTGTCGTAGGCCGAAATGGGTGTATGTTGAATCAAGGGAGACTATTTCCTGAATTGAGCATAAATATTATCATGGAGGGCTTCATTCCTCTGTTTAATTTCTCTGTATCTTTGAAATATATCCAACTGCCTTTGTTTTGTAAATGACTATGGTGTATGAGGTGTTTTAGTCGGATTGTCTTTGGTGGTTGAGGATGATGGAGAATCAATGGTGCTGCTACCAAACTTTAAAGTCTGAAGGCCAGAGAGCACAATAGTACCCCGTGTTTCCTCCAATGGTGGGAAATCTACCTTAGAGCTTTTCTTTGTCTTCTTTGAATGAATATTGAATTCCTTGGCTTAGACTTCTGTGACTGAAGGGGAGTCATCCTCTCTTGGTATTTTCTCAATCTTCTCTCTAGGGGTAGGAGTCTCTGAAGCGGTTCTAGACATCACTTGATCTTCTACCTCCTGCAATGTGTTCTCTAACCAATTCTGTTTATTCATGTATTTTTCAATATCTGGTCTCTAAGTATGTACATATGGGGTTGTCTTCTGTTCCACCCTCAACTTAGAAATTACCCCAAAGGGGTCATAATACCATGTGAAGCTAAGGGGAAAATTCATTTTTTTAGTAGGAGGTTTGCATCCTCTTCTGCTGCTCTGTTGTTACTGATGAATGTCCCTATCTATGTTTTGATTATGAATTGGGACTTCTTCCTAGCTGCCACAAAGTGAATTTTGTCTGATTGGATTATTTTCCTGATGTACTCCAAGGAAAATATCCTCATAGGAAGGTACTTTGGTAGTTTATAGTGTGGCAGCTTAGAGCCATAAACCCTGATTTCTATAAATGACTGGTACAAATACCAATCTCCTGTCTTCACCCACTCACTGAGATGCAACACCTTTTGAATTTCCTCACTGATCATGGGAATCTGCTGGTCATTCAGCAAAAAAGTTGTTGGATATACAAATTGATCTATAAAATCTTTGAACCTATACTCCTGTGATTGTTTTCTGATAATTGAATTCCAAAAGATTATGGACTGAGGCTCTCCTTCCTGATTGAGTTTCTGGACTGCAAAAAGAAACTTGTCTGCCTGGAAGAAAACAAACATTGGTATAAGAATGGAAGAATATTTGAACATTCCTTCAGTTAAAAATTGAAGGAATTGTTCATGTATTACATCCACAAGAAAGTGACCATAGTCAAAGATGACTAACAATCCTTCTTCTATGGAAAGGGTTGATAGAAACCCTAAAATAGGCTCATCTACCCATTCATCTGAGAAGTACCCAAGTAGGCAAGATAAGATAGAGATGAATTGTCTGGTTCTTTGGGGGAAAATATAAGAGGGACAAGGGGGGTTTTTCTTGGGAAATTGAGAATCTTTAGGTAGTAAGACTTAAAAAATCCTGGCTCTTTGGGGAAAAGTGAGCTTCTGGTAAATTTATTAAAGATCATCGATGGAAAAAGGAGTCAAGGATTCACTGTGTGGGACCTGCAACATTTGATTTATACTCTCAAGGGTAATGGTGAAAAATATTTCACCATTAGGGGAGATGATAGCTCTCTTACTCGAGAGATTAGAGGCATGGAACTTGAGGAAGAATTTAGGGAAATAATAGGATTGGGGAAATATGAAAATGGGTAGTTTAGATTTCCAGAAGCTAATCTCATCGGAATGATCAAGATAGGTGTCACGAAACCAACAATTTAATTTGAAGAGGTCGAATTCATACTATGTTTAGGCAATTTTATAGTCTCTATCAACTAAGGGAATGTGGTCTAAATCCATAGAGAGAGAGAGAGCATGGGGTTTACCATAATGGCATCAGTTTTAGGTTTGGGGTCCATCGTGATAGCAGGATGGAATTGTAGAGAATGAAAAATGGAATTGCAGAGGACAACTGTTAATTATGCGGGAAGAGAGCTTGGAGGCAATTCCTCTATGAACAATAGTTGATAGGTAAGAGAAAACAGGGATTGATGGCATTGTGATAGTATAAAAATGTGGAAAGAGTGTGATTGAGGGAGAGAACGAGGATTTATAAGTTTGCAAATGGAGTAGGAACACTTGGCTAAACGGTTGTTTGGGAAGAGCATTTACCTTGAAACGGAAAATTGCAACGGGAGGAAGTGGTGAATGGGAGGGCGCAATGGTTAATTAACGTGGTGACCAATAGTAGGTGGAAGGAGGCACAGGACCATTGGTGGGAAGGAGATATGTGGTAGTAGGGTAGTGGAGGTGGGGTGGGAGTGGAGGGTGACGTAACTAGGAGTGTGGATTATGACGAGAGCGGTGAAAAACTTCTTTCATAGGGGGGTAGGAGTCGTATGTGGTATTGAGGGACGGGGGGGTGCAAAATTCCATGGTGATGACACGTAGGGTTGGGACTGCCGGGGAGGAAACCGCTTTTCAGACCCCCCCCCCCTCGCTGCTAAAGGGAAACATGGCAGGGGGGGCAGAAAAGGCCTAGGAGCCATCCGATGAAAAAGGTGGTGTGATCGAGAGCTTTGAGATGTGAGAGGTTTAATGCCCATGACGAAATTTCACATCGCGTGCATACATTTTTATCCTAAGGTCCAAACTTTGGACAAATCATATTACATATAACACTCTTTTAAGAAAAACTCCATTTTCCCCTAAGCCAATTTAACTAAAACCAATTATGGTGCATTTAGGAGTGTAAACCCTCATTTATTTTGCCATTTTTAAGGGACTAAAAACATCTATTCAAAACTAACCTAAAAATTACATTAATCCAGATTACAGAGTTGGATTAATTTATTCACCTAATCAAATCTTAGCCAAGATTACACTATTTGGCTAAGTTATTCATTCTAATATAATTAACATAAATTGAAATTTGCTTGAACATGATTAAACAATATGTTTCAAGAAAGAGGAAGTATTGTGGCATTTTGAACAAGCTACACACAATTTCATAAATTTATTCTCCAAAAATCATTGTATTATCAGTGGCACTTCAACTAGCATCACTTTCACATTTTTTCTTTTTTGTGGGGTTCTCTTATCACTTTTTATTTTTCTATTTTTTAATATATCTATAATATATATATATATATATAATATATATAATATATAAAATATATATATTATACCTCTTTTAATTTTTTATTTTTATTTATATATCTTTTTTGTTGGAATGGTTTGCAATATGAAATATTATTTACAATTTGAAATACTGAAAGAAAACATCCAATCATCATTTGATCCCATGAATCATAGGACCCTAACACCATAGCCAATATGATTATTTTTTGGGTGAAGCAAATGTGTATGTGTGTATATGTGGTTATTATTGTATATACCGTAATGAGTTGTGTTATAAAGCTCCATGGGTAGTATGTTTTTGTTTTCAGTGGTCTTGCTGGTTATAGGCGTCATTGAACACTGATAACAATGTTCCCCCAAGTGGGAGGGTTCTGTAACAACCCGGGTTAAAAATTAATGTGTATATATATATATTATATATAAATATATTATATATAATAATATATAAGAATAATATATATAATTATATATAATAAGACCAAGGTCATGGGACATGTATTCCAAGTTGAATGGTGGGAAAAACATCCTAGTGGGTGTTCACTTCGGTTATTATGGCTAAAGGAATTTGACAAAGGCAATGACAAAGACTTTGGAAAGGAAAAATGGCATTTTTGGCACATTTATTTATGAAAATAATGTAAATTAGGAGAAAAGGAAGGTGAAAGGTCATAGGTTGCATTTGAGGAGGAAAATGAAGGAAAATAATGGAAAATAAAGAAAATAGAGGTCTCATTGATAAAAAGGCTTCTAAGGATCAGTGGGAAAGCTTTTACTTAGGTTTGGTCAGTGTAACCTTTTGTCAGTGCAATTTTGGAGCTCTCATTCTATTCTCTCTCTCATACCCTTGGACACTTAGAGTTTTCTTGGAGAACTCTTGGAGATTGTGTCATACTTGGATGCTTGAAGCAAGAAGGAAAATGAAGATAAGGAAAGTGTAAGAGGACATTGAGATCACCAACTACAATGAGTTTTACCTACAGGTACCGAGTTGCATGTATGTTTTCCTCACTAGTTTTGGCATGCATGGCATATGCACGTGGTTTATTGGTCAATATTTGTCATTGGCATGGAGGATTTCCTGGATTGACAGTGGATTTTCATGGCTTACCATTTACAGGATATCCATGGTGTTATGGGTTCATTTTTTTGTTTTTTGGTTGGTTCTAATGTTCCTTATGGATGTGGGTTGAGTTATTAGTTCCTGGAGCCTTGGTTGGACAAACACTCTAGAATCCGTGTAACAACTTGGGTTGAGTTATTAGTCCCAGAGACTTAGTTGGAAAAATGATCTGGAAGCCATGTAACAACTTGGGTTTAGTTATTAATCTTGGAGCCTTGGTCAGAAAAATGCTCTGGAGCCCTTGGTCGTTTGAGTTACTAGTCCTGGAGCCTTGGCTGGACAAATGCTCTGGAGCCCAACAACAGGTGTGGGTTGAGTTACTATTCCTGGAGCCTTGGTTGGACAAATGCTTTAGAACCCGACAACAATCGTGGGTTGCATTACTAGTCCTAGAATCTAGGTTAGAAAAAACATTCTGAAGCCCTAGACAACTTTGGTAGAGACCTATCTGGTGATGGTTTGTGATGTCCGACCGTGAGGTGGAATCACTATTTGGTGGGTTGAGATGGTTTTGCCTTTGGAAGCCTTGGTTCGGTTTTGATGGTTCGATTTTGATGGATTTTTCCATGATATCCCACATTCATGCTTGGAATATGGAGTGGGGGTGACTGGCTAAAGAGAGATTTGGCTCAACCATGCCTATGGTCGGGTGCTTCATGGAAGCCTTGAACCTGGTTGACCTTTACATCATTAATATGAGGTTATTTCTCCTTGTTATTTTATGAGTATTATACTGGTTTATATGTGTATTATATGGGTGATGTTTCCTTGTTATTTTTGTTGTTATTATGCTGGTTATGAACATGAATTATGACAGTGGCTATGTATGGCTCTCATCATGTTTTTACTTGTAAATGAATGAAAAATGTATCTATGGCCTAATAGATGAAATTGCAACTAATGTTGTTATAGACATTTTTGGGCACTTCAACCCCAATCACAAATGTCCATAAACTGAGGGCTCTTAAGTCCCTAAAAGGGTTGCTTCAATGCCTAAAGGAACAAGGTCAACTGATTACATCATCTCCCAGAAGTTCTCCACTGAAAACTGCTCATAAATGGTCAAAACTGGACAATACTGAAAGCTCCAGCAGAGGGTGCGATGCATATCACCTTCCCAATGTACAGGGTGCGATGCATACTGTTTTGCTCCTCTGTAGGGTGCGATGGTCGGGAATAGACAAATGGCAGGGACCAAAATGCGAGGTGGAAGATCATGGAATCTTCCAGAAGCTTCCCCTCTGACACTTGCCACTCCATTTTCGACCAGGGATGAGTAAGAGATCTTCATTGTCCAAGTGGAAGCATGAACTATCAGAGAGAAGACACTAATCAAGATCCCAAAAGATGACTCACCTCTCTGTAATCATCTATATATGGATCCCTCATCACAGAGATCCGGAGGCTGGAATCTTGTAATCTATAGAGAAGTGTTGTCAGTATTCTTGTGTACATTCACAGTGTTGGGTGATTTTGCTTTGCTTGAGGGGAAAGAAGGGCTTCTTAGCTGGAGGATGATGCTGGGTCAGAGCTACTCATGGTTATAATCCTCTTGCTACTTTTATCTGAATAAAGCTATTCTTGTTTCCTTCCATATCCTGGTGTACTCGTTTATATATGCTTGTATATGGTTAATGTACATCTAATCCTACATTATTTGTGAATTTAGATCCTTGTTTCTTGCATAGTAGTATGTTGCTGTGATTCTACAGGTCTTTTGAAGTTGAGTAGACAAAGAGAAGGCAACAAAACTATATCAAGAAGGAGAGGGAATCGAGCGCAAGACTCAGGTTGGCCCTCTTGGTTCTCCTCTCATCTATTTTCATAAAAGGAATCAACAATAGACTTTGATTGTTTGTTTCTAAGGTAGCCACACATCTTAGTGGGAATAGCAACATCCGTGTGGACACTATTCCCGTATAACAAATGTGTTAATGCATTAATGATTCTAAGTCACTTTTAGATAAGCATGAGACCCCTATGTTCATGTTATTAAGACCTGTAGCTTTCATGTTTGTGACATGTCTGACAAAATGTTTGTCATGGCTAGTAGGGTTCCAATCTAGTCCTTGTTGATTTTTTTGTAAATGTATCTTTGTTCCGCTATGAAATTTCATTTTTGAAGGTGTCATTAAGTTCTGGGCAGTGGCCTGGGCTCTGAGCCTGAAAAAGTGGCACAAATTCTATAGTTGCAGGCATAGCACAGGGGGAAAAAGTCCCCAGACACTCGTTTTCCATTACTATGGGAGTGTCTACAGCCTCCTAGATGCACCTTGGTCAATATCAAGGTAGCGTCTAGGGGTTTGATGCATTAAAACTTCAGTTGGTTTGAGGGGATGGTTACCTGAGTGGTTGAGATGGATTTTGGGAGTTTTGTTGCTGATGTGGAATGTCTGTATGATGTGTTCAATTGGTTCCACTTCTTTAGCTGACACATAGGGAGTCGAATCATATCATGGTAACTTCTCATCACATTTTTACCCCGATTGGCTAGATACTTGGGTAGATGTGGGAGGAGGGTGTTACAGGGACAAGCCCTCCTTTATTTTCTGTTATTACCTCACGGAGGAACTTTTTAATCCTTTTTCTATAAACTTTGAGATGATTTTATAAGAGACATTACATAAATAAATTGGTCGAAATCTATGTAAGGAGGGATTGAATTCTTTGGGGATCAAAGCGAGGAAAGAAGAATTGATTCCCCCACCCATGTGACCATTCTTCAGGGAATAAGTAATCATTTAGATAAGGTCCCAAAAGCGCTAGTAGAAGTGAGTTGAGAATTCATCTACAGTTGGGGACTTGTTGAGGCAAATTAATTACCTATCATTTAATTGTCAACTCGGGGGTTTCGTAAAACTTGCGAAGCGTGCGTGAACTATATATGCTAGAAATTAACTTCCAATTTAGTCAATATAACTACAAAACCAAATAACAACAAACAAAATTCACCTATTCTAATTCAACAATCAATTTAAAAGAAATTATAGTACAGTGTGCAGAATTGAAATCTTAATCTATCACACTTTTAGGAATTGAAAATCGCACCACTCTTTTAGAAATGAAATCTACTCTAAGGGATCATGTGTGCATTATCAAATCAGGATCCTATGAAATGAATAATAAAAACTACATGACATGAAATGAAAGAAAAAACAATCATTCTTAACCTCTCACATAGGAAAAGATATGAAAGCAAATAAAAACAATTGCTCTTAACCTCTAGATAGGAAACCAAATAAAAACAATCGCCCTTAACCTCTAGATACGAAAGTAAATAAAAACAACCGCTCTTAACCTCTAGATAGGAAAGAAAATAAAAACAATCACTTTAACCTCTCACACAGGAAAAGATATGAAAGAAATAAATATAATCACTCTTAACCTCTCACATAGGAAAATATATGAAAGAAACAAATCTTAATCTATGAAAAACAATAAATCTCACATATTGTAGGTGGCCAATCCAAAAGCATGAGAGATGGCAAGTTGAGAGGCTCCCAGTTCAAGCATTACTAATCAAGGTGAACATCACTCATGAGCATGGTGCTAAATCTAAATTCCATTCAAACATAAATAATTTTAACTTTCCACCTGAGTATCTTCAAATTTGCACATGCCTTTGAAAGGAGGAGGCTCTCCTATTTATACAAAAACATAAGAAGCTACCTCATTAATGGAGGTCCATTTGTCTCTCCCTAGATCCCTAGAAAATCTCATGGAGTTACAATTCAAATAGGTAATAATGAGACACATAAAGGTGCCTTGGAAGCTTCCAAATGACCTACACATGTCATGAAACTCAAGCCACTTTTAAGTATTAGCAAGTATATGTCAATTTTCTAAGTTTTAACCATAAATTCACTTAAAATACTAGAAATCATTATCTTTTGGAAAACACAAAGGGAACCCATATAATTATGAAAATGGAGGCTAATGAAAGGTTATATGGTCATGGAGTTGCGACATGTGAGTGAAATGGTGGCGATAAAGGTGAAAGTGGATGATATTTTGAATACATTTTGGAGGCTCTACATACCCCCCAATTGACGTTATTGCATGTCCTCATGCAGTCTACTACATTGCTAAATCACGATTTTCTTTTGAATGAGCTTGGCTTTTATCAATTGTCCTTAAACTTTGCATTTGACAATTTCATTTCTTTTTGCATAGTATTATGTGTCATACATTGAATTGCAACATGTTTGGTTGGTTCTTGTGAGACAACCAAATCTTAATTGGTATTGGTTCTTGTGTTTCAATACATTGTTTCTTTTTGTTGAAGCAAGATTCATTGAACATATTTAAGAATGCATCTTTGAATCAACCATATAATATGCTCATCATTTAGTCTTTATTTGCAAATCACATAACTTTTGAACCATAATACAATCATAGTGATTAGGACAAGTATGTTAGGATGAAATGAAGTGAAATGGAATGAAGTGATTATGAAGAGTGATCATAAATGGATGTCCCTTCCCCCCCAACTAAAGGTGTTTGCGGTTTTTTTCAAATGAGAAAGGAAATATGATGAAGTATTTTCCAAAAATTATAATTTCGGTATTTAAGGAATCCTATGATTAAAAGTTAGAAAAGAAGATACCTTTACTTACCTAGGAAATGGACAAACTGTGCATATGTAGAGAAGTTGTAGCTGCTGTTGGATCATGGAATATAATGTAGAATTTCATCTGCTTCTTAGTTTCTTAAATGGTGGATGATGTGGTGAAAGTGGATTTGATTGCTGCTACTAAATCTGTTGTATCTACTGCAAAATGCTAAAATGATATAGTCTTCACCTGCTACAAAATCTAATGGTACAATTCTATTATGCGAATGAATGTGTTACTATCGAGCATGAAGAGAAGTCATTGGATTACCGACCATTAATGAATGTTGTTAACCAATGCAAGGCAAACTTGCCATTAATGTTCACGAGTGCCAAGGTACCTAAGTACATCTTACAAAGTGAGAGTAGAAGAGCTAATGTCGAGCCACTTGCAAGATCCAACTATCAAGGGGCATTGTTCTATTCCCATGATTGTTAGCGAGAGAACTTGTCGTTGATGCATACAAGCCTCAAGGTACTAATAAGGATTCTAGCCTTGAACCTAGATAGTGTGCTAATGTCTATCGGCCAAGAATTGTTAGAAGGGAGGCATTATGAATCCCCCATCATCTAACGCGAGTATGGAATAATGATTTTGGAAGGACTATGGATGGAAAATTTGCATCAAGCAAGATTTATTTAATGGAAAGGAAAATGACAAGAGGGTAAACAAGTGAACAGAAAGCAAAAGGACAAATCGTCATGTAAGTGAGCCGAATGTCTCTATTAATGGGTTAATGAATGGTAATTATGGAAAATGTGAATGGAAAATGTAAATGGAAACATGCGACTCTTGCAAGGGAAATGGTGACGACTTTGATTAGTGAAAATGCTTGGATATCTTGTGAGTTTGGAGAGGAAAAACAATGGCATTTATGAATGAAAGAAGTGGATTTAATTGGTTCATAGTTCTTGAAATTGGTCCTAGAAAACCAATCATGCATAATTGGCTTCCTTCAATTCTCCGATTGCCCTGGAACCTGAAAATAAACATGGCATTAACATTGCAACAAACGTAAGTGTGTTCAAAGAGAAGTGATCAATCTTTCTAGGTACATATGAAAATTTGCATAATTGATAGGTTCATGACGTGTCTTCGTTTCAAATGGTTAGTCCAATTTCACAATTGCGATAATAAATCCAATTTCTAAAATAAAACAATTTCCTCAATTTATGTTTGAATCATAACATTTCATACAGATTAAAAAAAAATTATTATTTGCGAAAGTTTGATGGTTCCTACAAAACAATCTTCGATCAAAAATTCATCAATCGATTCTGCAGATAAAGTGCCTTCATAGTTCTTCATCTTTACTGCATCATGTTTGAAAACATAAACATTAGACAAATCCATTAAATTTTGATCATGATTTCCTTATTAAAATGCATTGTTGACAAATAGATCATTGAGTTAAATACAGAGCTGTAGAATTGTTGGTCAGCTGCAGAATTGCGTAGTTTCTGTAGCTAAAATCCTAAACAGACAGTTTAGTACACACAACTATGCATTGTTGTTATGAACAAATAACCAGTCCAATATTCAAATTGATCAATACCTCTTCCAGAAAAATTAGCAAATAGAACATTTTTTATTTTTTTATTTCTTGTTTCAACAGGTGTGTAAGTGATTCATCTCTAAAGTTCCCTTTTTTTTTTTACTTTACTCCAATCATGAATTGAATTTCACATCCTTTTTTTTGACAATTTTTCTCATGGCAATTTTCTTGAAAAAAATATAATACAACATAAAAATTAATGAAATATTTACGAAACTAAAAATTAAAATAAATGTACATTAAAAAAATATAAGAAGAAAAATATATCTACAAACTAAAATATATATAAAAAACATTACAAAAAATCATAACAAAACCTATAACACAATGTATAAAAACCACTTCATTTAACAAAATAACTAAATAAAAAAAAAAAAATATTCACGAAAAAAAACATGCACTTAAAACAAGACAAAACAAACATTAAAACCACTTCATTAAAAAAAAAATAATAAAAAAAATGAGAAAAAAAACAAATACTATACAGGAAAAAAATATATATATAAACATGCACTTTAAAAAAAGACATAACACATATACAATAAGACATACTAAAAAACACATAACCTATTTACAATATTAAACATTAAAAGATAATTCTATTAAAAAAAATTAACAAATCATAACTTAAAAACACAAAGTAATAAAACGTAACATAAAAAAATCTATTAACAAAAATATAACAAATCATAACATAAAAACGCAAAGTGATAAAACATAAAAAAAAAAAAAAAAACACGTAGTAAAAAAAGGAATTGCCATGTATAAAACATTTTCTGTGCCAGATACCAAATGACAATCAGGGATTTTATTCGAAGTCTGTGGTAGCTAATCCATGGATTTAGGTGACAGGATATCATAAATTTGATTTTTCAAACCACCATAGTATCCAAAACCGGATCTGATCCTTGCATGGCCACAATGGTTGTCTCTGTATTTAATTGAAAATATGTTTTTCTCACGCAATCTCACAAATAAGGCTCCAAAGAAACCTGAAAATCTCTCAAACAATTACGAATTTTAGAAAATCACTTTAGGATTATTCAATTAACCTCGTTATAAGAAAAACCCACGTTTTATTTTTTGAAAGTCGTTTTCATTTGGCCAAAAAACGTGTTTTAGAATGATGTTTCGAAAAATGCTACGTATTTCCTCTGCTTAGGTAACTGTGGGTCTTCCAGACTGGAATTAAATAATGGTTGTTGCTTCTCCTGCAAGAAAATTGCCAATCTCAAGCTGCTCTGGATTTTTTCTTGACACGATTTGATCTACAATTCCACTGTTATTCTTTATTCTTTCTACAAGAGTGGTTGATGACTCAGTATGCATTTTTGTTTAGTCATGCAATACAATGAATTGAGAATTAACAATTTACATGACCTCTTGGATTTTGCGCAGAACGATGAGGAGAAAACAATGTGAAGTATTGTGAGAAATTTTGAGAATATTGAAGTGCTTGATAAGTTCCCTGCTGAAACCAAAGGAGGTGGGTTCTATCAAATACAAGAATTTATGTGCTTTATCACTCACGACCCCCGTTCTTCCTTTGGGGTAACATTTGCAATGGGAAAAAAATAATTGGTCGTTCTGTGGTATGGATCTCCCACGGCCACATGCTAAAACCACAAAATCCTTTGCCCTCTAAAACGGAATTTGGTAACCATATATGCAACAAATTAGATCAAATTCAAAGCAAGAATTGCTTTTTATTTTTATATTTTTTTATTATGATGGATTTTTGAATTTGGATTCCAAGTTAACGCAAAAAAAAATAATTTCTTTGTAGGTGGCATGAGAGACTAAATTGTCAATTTCTTAATTTTTAAAAAAAAAAAAAAATTATAATTTTCATTTTAAAATTTACATTTCCCTGGCTACTGAGAGCTATCGAACGCAACGGTTGAGCTAGGGTTCTGAGAGCGAAACCCTCGACGGCGCTGACAGCACAGCGGATTGGGGTCAGACTCTGTACCAATATCTCTGCAGCGCGACAGCACTAACGGGGATCAGCGACAAACCATGAATCCGCCTCAGGGGGGGGCGTCAAAGCCCTCCCCCTCACGGCACAACCCGGAACCTGAGGTCATTTTTGGGTCAGTTGATCCGGATTTTCTCAACTCAGGGAAGCAGCAACAAGGCAATGATAGTAATCCGCCAGAAGAACAAGAAACGCGGGAGGATAGCCCGAAGGTTACCTCTTCCACCTGTCGACCGGTAGCAAAGGAAAGGCCGAGAATAGAACTGTCTGGAGACAAGATCGATAGCAGGATAGAGTTTATGAAGGACCATGCAATCATTGGAAAGTTCATAGGGTTTTGGCCAACCGAACGGGCCTTAAATGGTTGGATTGCAGCTAAATGGAAGCCAAAGGGAGATGTCACTCTCCAGCTGGGGTCGAAGGGCTTCTTCACCGCCATCTTCTTCTGTCTGGAAGATAAATACAGGATCCTGGGAGGAGGGCCGTATTTCTTCAACTTGGCAGGTCTCTACATCAGGGATTGGAAGCCCAGATTTAGCCCTAACAAAGAAGATCTCACCTGGGCGCCTGTCTGGATCAGACTATATTCACTCCTGGATGAATACTGGGAAGAAGAATGTCTAATGAGCATAGGAAATGGAGTGGGACGATACATCAGGGCAGCGGAAGAAACAAAAAACCGTAAGTTTATTTCATACGCTAGAATATGTGTATTCATTAGACTGAATGAGGCGCTTCCTGAGTCAGTTACCCTTGCCCATCGCGATGAGGAGTGGATCCAGCCTCTCGATCATGAGCATGTGCCCTTCAGGTGCAGGAGATGCCATGCACTAGGGCATATGTTCCGGGACTGCCCCCTCAATGTCAAAGCCAGCTCTCTTGAATCCTCTGAAGCCCCATCTCAGGACGGGTTTACCAAAGTCACGAACAGAAAGCGCTCGCATAAAAATCCTCAGAATGGGCCCAAACCCCAGCCTTCCAAGCCCCAAAATCCTGCTTCCAAGAACAGCTTTGAGTCCCTTGGCAATCTCTCAGATGATCAGCCCCTTAATACTGACAGTATTCCTGCCCGCCCTTCCTCTTCCACCCACCCCCCTCCATCCAGCCCCCCTCCCAAATCTAAATCTCCCATTATCATCCCAACCATCCTAAGCAGGCATCAGGAAAACTCAGCGGAGTTTCTCAAGGAAATGGAGGTGGATGGGAAGTTGATCGCCCCACAGAATTCAGAAACTCATGAGGAGGATACCAGTCAGGTGCAAAATATGGAGGAAGAACCAGAGAGCATAGATCTAAATGGCATGGATATCATAGAACTGGAGCTATGTTGCAAGAAAAAGGCATATGAAAAAATCTCCGAGTCGGATATAGATAAGTTGGAAGTGGTCATCTCCAAAGCGTTCCACCAACACCAGCTGGGCATTGAACCTGGCAGCACCTGGGATGGCAACCCGCGTCCAAAGGACACCAAAAAAAGAGGAAGGAAGACAGATCTCTAGAGAACAATAGAGATCGGAAAAATCCTGGTAGATTCTGGTAGATACGCGAAGCTGACGAAGTACTACAGCCCTACCCAAAATAGTTAAATCATGAAGCTTGTATCATGGAATGTAAGAGGGCTCAACAGCCCAGGAAAATCTAGAATGTTAAAAAACATGATCAAGATGGAAAAACCACAGATATGTTTCCTCCAAGAAACGAAATGCAACAGCGCCACGCTGGGCTGCATTCTCTCAAAGGCCTGGCCAGGATGCAGATCAGTGGCTGTGGACGCCACGGGAGCCTCTGGGGGGCTTGCTATAGCATGGAACACCCAAGCAATAACACTCACTGACTTCCATGCCTCCCATCATCTCATCCAAGCAGCCTTCCACATTCTCGGCACCAACACACATGGGAACCTATCCAAGGTCTATTTTCCGCAAGACGCTGGGAGTAAAAAAGCGCTCCTCGACACCATTGAAGCGCTAAGCAGAAACAGGCAGCATCCACTCTGGATCGCTGCAGGGGACTTCAACATGATTACCAAAATAGAGGACAAGATAGGAGGCAGATCCAGATTGGAACCTGAAGTAGATCGCTTCAAGGACTTCATCCAAAAGGCCTCTCTCATAGACATGCCATTCTGCAATGGCACCTTCACCTGGAGCAATCGCAGAGGAGGCAAGCATCAGATCGCTTCTAAACTAAATCGCTTCCTGATTTCAGGTAACGCGGTGCATCTCGGAGGTGATCTCACAGCAGAAATCTTGGCCCACTCAGGGTCGGATCACTGGCCAATAGCTCTGCATTGGCAGCGACTAGGAGATAGAACCAAAAGGCCCTTCTGGTTTGAGGGATTTTGGCTAACGCATCCAGCATTCAAGGACTTCGTCAGAACCATATGGGCCTCCTTCATCCCGCCAGAGGGCTCAAAGATGTTCCAGCTACAGCAAAAGCTACACTTTCTAAAAAGTCACCTAAAACGCTGGAATCGAGAGACCTTCGGTAATATTTTTGAGGCGCAACAGGAGCTCAATAAGGAGCTGAAGGATCTCCATCAGGAAATAATAAATGCAGGGCATACAGAGGCAACCTTGGACAGAGAACGGCACATAAACAACTAGCTTGAAGAAAGAAGGAAGCAAGAAGAAATTTACTGGAGGCAAAAGTCTCGGATCCGATGGCTAAAAGAAGGGGAGCATAACACCAAATTCTTCCATCGAACTACAGTACAGAGGCGAATGCACAATAAGATTCCTTTCATCCAAAACCAAGAGGGGGTAAAAGTTGAGGAGCATGAGAAAATAGAAGAAATCCTTCTCAATCACTTTCAGCAGGTTCACCAAGAGCAGGCGGTGGATCGGCAAAGGGCGATTGGAAGAATCACCAGCAATATCCCCAAGTTGGTTACAGAGGAGCACAACGAGTTACTCATGAGCCCAATACAAGCCCAGGAGGTAGACGAGGTGATGGCACATCTCAAAGAAGGTAAGGCCCCTGGACCAGATGGTTTCACTACCACGTTTTTTCATGTTTTCTGGGATTTGATCAAAGAGGAGGTCTGGAAAGTTGTAGAGGAGTCCAGAGCATCACGATGGCTGCTCCCATCCCTTAACTCCACTTTTATCACCCTCATCCCCAAAGAGGAGAACTCCATAACTCCTGATAAATTCAGACCCATCGCTCTCTGCAACGTCCTCTATAAAGTCATCTCCAAAGTAATTGCTAACAGATTAAAACCTCTTCTTCCCATGCTCATCTCTCCGGAGCAATCAGGTTATGTCGAGGGCAGACAGATTATGGATGGTATTATCCTCACTCATGAAATCATCCATTCCCTCAAGCAATCCAAGCAAGCTGGAATGTTACTCAAGCTCGATCTCTCCAAAGCTTTCGACAAGCTCAGCTGGTCTTACATTCAACATATGTTGAAAGCTTTTGGCTTTTGTTCCACCTGGGTATGTTGGATCATGAGTCTTATCACTTCCTCTCATTTTTCCCTTCTTGTCAATGGTCTTCCCTCCCGCCCTTTCAAACCCTCCAGAGGCATTAGACAAGGGGACCCCCTCTCCCCCTTCCTTTTTGTTATTATGGCTGAGGGTCTTGGCAGACACATCAAGCAGGCCCTCCAATCCAATCAGCTTAGAGGAATCTCCATCCACAACTCCCCAGCCTCCTCTCATCAGAAATTTGTCGATGACACCATGCTTTATGGCTACCCCTCAGCTCAGGAAGCCTCTCGCTTGAAATCCCTGCTCAACGACTTCTCAGAAGCCTCTGGCACTCATGTCAATAACTCCAAGTCTCAAATTTTCTTCTTCCACACCCTGTCGTCTGTTAAATCCGCCGTTACCTGTATCCTAGGCTTTCAAACTGCCTCTCTCCCCTCCACCTACCTTGGTGCTCCCCTTACTGCCTCGGCCATTAAGCAGCCTGCTTGGCGTTCTCTTCTTGAGATGCTTGATTCTAAACTAAACCTATGGACTCACCGCTCCCTCAATCTAGCCAGTCGAGTTGTGCTTATTAAGTCCATCCTCCAAGCCATGCCTCTCTATCTATTCTCTATCCTTGCAGCTCCAAAATGGGTTTTAAAAAGATGGAGAAACCTGTAGCGGGACTTTTTATGGGGAAGCTCAGCCACTAATCGCAAATGGGCACTAGTGAAATGGGACACTGTGTGCAGGCCCAAAATCAAAGGAGGCATAGGGCTCAGAGATCCAGAGCACAGCAACACCATCATGAATGCCAAAATTTGGTGGCAATGGTTAACTAATCCAGACAAGTTATGGGCCAAAATATGGACAGCCAAATACACCAACAATATGCCCCAAGCAGAGCTCATAAGATTCAAGCCCACAATCAGTGGGTCACTTATTTGGAACGCCGCCAAGCAGCATCATCAGCTCATCTAGAAGCACAGCTTTTGGGAAATATGAAACGGCTACAGCACCAGATTTTGGAAGGACGCATGGAACCAACAGCCCAAACTTTCAAGTGTTCTTCCTCCAATGATCATTCCGAATAGACAGGAGCAGCAGCATGCAACCGTCCATCAATTCTAGGAATAGGATACGGTAAACGGATTCAGAAAATGGCAACCGAGCAATCAGATAACCACAATGACAAGCATTCAGGAGGTAGCAGCACTCGAAGACGAGTTAAAGAAGAGAAGCATCCGGTTTGAGAACAGCGAGGATATCCTCAGATGGGGTTACCTCCCCAAAGGATCATACTCCACTTCCGAAGCCTATAATCTCATAGGTGACTCCACCACCAAGCCAGACCCTCTATGGGAGCGGATTTGGGGCTTCAAAGCCTGGCCCAAAATATCCCATTTCCTCTGGATGGTTGGACACAAAAAGATTCTCACCTGGGACAAGCTGAGGAGACGCAATTTTCATGGGCCCTCAATATGCCACAACTGCTTTAAAAATGAGGAAACCTTACAGCACCTTCTGGACACATGCCCAATCGCCAACAAGCTATGGGAACAGGTTGGCTTCAGAGGTCAAAAATGATGCAGAGGACCTGGAGACATCATAGATACCATCCGTTAGTGGCCAAAAAGCCCCTATGATTGTGCGATCCTCAACTATATGTGGAACATAATCCCAGGCACAGTATTATGGAACATCTGGAAAGAAAGGAACAGACGCATATTCAAAAACCAGAGCTCGCCCATTAAGGAAATTTGGAGCAGACTGCATGGCAACCTCAAAGAGACCATGCTTCTGAAATCATGGACTAAGGAAGATCTCCCTACTAAAGACAACGAGAAAAACATCCTGGACAACTGGAAGCTGGAGCTGCCACAAGGGAATACCACTCATCGGACGATGAAAGGTAATGGAAAGGAGGTCAGAAAATGGATTTCCCCGCCCACCAACTCATACAAACTTAATTTTGACGGAGCCTCTAAAGGCAACCCAGGGCCAGCAGGTTATGGTGGTATCATTCGTGATCACAATGGTAACCCCCTGCAGATCTACTTCGGCAATATAGGGTGGGACACCAATAACTTGGCGGAGTTGGAGGGACTCTGGCAAGGGCTCTTAGTCGCCAGAAGCCACAATCTTCAACCACTGATAGTGGAAGGCGATTCCCAGGTCATCATCAGCATGGTAACGCGCATTCAGAATGGCTCTCAAACCAGAAAAGTAGCTGACAGTTGGAGGCTAGAAGCAAGGCTAAACAACATTGCTCATGAGCTACATAACCAGAGAGCCCTCTCCTTTCATCACTCCAGAAGAGAAGGTAATAAGATAGCTGATCTCCTAGCCAATATTGGGGTAGAAAGCCACCATCCTTTCCAAGCAGGAAACTTGGACATCATCCCCAACAATCAACAGACTCAGGAATGTGAGAAACTCCTTCAGGGAGACACTGAACCCCTGGATGCGGGTGATAGCACGTCTCGAAGGGCCGAGCCACATGTCCACCATGTGCCGCCCCGTGCTCACATTAATGCTTGATGGACTTAGTCGTCAAAGGCTTAATCCTGCGCGGTTTGAGCTCTGGGCATTCAATGCCGAGCAGAGTGAAGAGATGGCAGCAGTTATGGTGCGCTTCGAACGAGGGAATGTGGTGGATTATCAAGGTATGGAGGTGCATATATCAATTCATCGTTATGGTGGAGTTGGGGAACTGCAATCGCAGAGACATTCGACGCAGAGGCAGACTCAGAGGAGGGCGGTTATCCCACCACCTCAATCAGCCATCTGGGCTTTTCGACGCTCCAATTCAAGCTCCTGTTTTGGGGGAAAGCAGAAAATTGAGAGCAATTCAGAGGTTCTGGTGGCAAATTCAGAGGTTTTGGTGGTGAATTCAGAGGTTCTGGTGGCAAATTCAGAGGTTCTGGTGGCGAATTCAGAGGTTCTGGTGGTGAATTCAGAGGTTTTTGTGGAGAATTCAAAGGTTGTGGTGGCGTTTGGGAGGTTCTGGTGGCGAATTCTGCCTTGTGGTTGGCCTCACAAGTCACCCAAGGCTATCAAAGTAGAAGGAGGATTGCCCATGGCGAGGCTACGAGAGAGGCAACCTTGCAGGAGGGGATCTGGGCGAGGCTCATCCTCTCACCCTCCGGCAGCGAGGGAGCACCACCAGTGCTGTTGCTGCTATTGCTATAGAAGGGCAGGGGTTAAGCCACTCCGAGCTGGGTAATAGATGGAGGTTGGCAGCTCGAGCGAAGGGGATCCAGTCCTCCCAGCATTTGGCTCGGTGGTGTTCACCCTGGGCAATTCCAAGGATAATCCAGGTATTAATGCTCATGTTTCAGTGCTTTTCACCCAAGCTCCTGAAGGAAATGAAGGTGAGTCACCTCCAGGAATGGTGGAACCATCCCCAGAGGGCTCTGGAAAGGAGAGTCCTGTTCTGCAACCACCAATTGGGGTGGGCACCTCAGGGAAGGAGATTATGCCTGCTCCCTCTCACCCCCAGGCGAAGGAACCTCAAGGCTCTGCACAGGATAAATGGGCCGCCATGTGGGAAGGAATCCCTGAGGGTCAGGGATGGTGCACCATCGTGGAGGAGAAAAATCCTGGCGATGAATGACCCTCCGACGTGCGCGCCTGCACCTGCCTTTTCCTCTCAGCTCGGGTCCAGGATAATGTTTGCTGCGGGTAAATGGGTACGGGTTTGCATTGTGCTTGTTCACTTATAGTTTCTCATTCTGTCTAGTTTGTTTTGGTCGAGTTTTCTCTCAGTCTGTCTTGTCTGTGTCGGTCTACAGTCTGGTTTTGAAGGACGCCCCTGCGTGGGCAGTCATGCTCATGTTTGATTCAATGTGTCATGGTCTGTTGACAGGCAAATTGAATTGGTTTCTAGCCTCAGTTAGTTTTTTGGGGAATTATGGAAGTCCTGTTGATGCTACCCCTGCGTGGGAGCTTTTTGAGTCAAAGCTAAGTTACCCAAGGCGCCACTGGCGGCCATGGAAGTTCTGTTTCACTGCTTGTAAACATTTTACTGTAAATATAATATAATAGACTAGCTAGTTTTACCGAGAAAAAAAAATCTAGAAATAGATCAAGGACACATGATCAAGTTGAAGAGCAACCAAAACATACAACCCAATAACCTATTCAAAAGGGCGATGAGAAGGGAAAGAAACCTCTTATAAAAATTCTAGTTCGACCAGGAGAAAATTCTAAGAGTCAACAGAATAAAGTGAATAATGAGAAACATGTTCAACAACCTATGGTGAGCCAACAAAACATTTAGAAGGAGAAATCAGTAGAAGAGGAGCAAATTAAAGAAGCAAAGGAGGTTCATTCTTTCAGTATTCAAAAAGAATTGGAGAAGGTTAAAATACCCATCCCATTGACTGAGTTAGTGAAGCAACATGCTTACAAGAAGTGGATTTTAGATTTCATTAATTTATCTCAAACAAATGTTGCAACAGACAATAAATTTGTAGGAGGAGAGGCCAATGGTTATGTTTGATCCACATGTAGAGGAGAATGCTTCTTATACTCCTCCTTTTTATATCTCTCTTCTAAAGCATACCTTCATTCTTCATAATTGAATGTTGGACTCTGGGGATTGTCACAATTTAATGCCCCTCTCAGGGATGAAGTAACTAAACTTTCAAATTAAAAAGCCATACAAGGATCTATATTCTTTGGAGTCTAAGAGAGTCAAGTGTGTTGGTATCATTAAATACCTTGTGGTTTCTCTGGCTCATATTCTAGCCATAAGTATTGTGATGGACATAATAGTTGCAAATATCCCAGCTCGATTTGGAATGCTGCTTTCTAGATCTTGGGGAGCTAAGCTGGGAGGAGTATTAAAGATGGATTTAAATTATGAAATAATCCCAGTCTTCAGTGGAGAAGAAAGAAGAATGTACAGAGTTGAGTTTTGTCAAAATAATTACTAAGGAGGGTTCCAACAATTATCCTATTTATAATCACGAGAAAGATTATTTTTCTTTTTTATGTTGCAAGTACATGAAGAAATTGCTGAGGATACATAGGTACAGGTTCCTACAACATTCCAAAACAAAGTAGTAGAAAATTGAATTTTGAAGTTGCACTTTGATGGAGCATACTCAAAGGAAAGGAATGGTGCATGGGTTCTTTTGCTTTCCCCAAAATGTGAAATGATTCCCCTTTCTTACAAATTGGATTTTGACTCTACAAATAATATAACAAAGTATGAGGCTATAATTCTTGGTCTGCAAGCTGCCAAGAATATGAAGATAAAATTCATTTATGTATTTGGAGATTTTGAATTAGTTGTTAGACAGATTAGAGGGCAGTGTTAGACAAAGCACCCGAGGCTTAGACCATACTAGAATGAAGTTTGGGATCTGGGGAATAACTTATTTTCAACTTTTAATATTCAGTTTCTGCCAAGGGTAGGAAACAAAATAGCTGATTCACTTGCATTGATAGCTAGCAATTTTATACCTCCACAAAATCCAAAGTTGAGGTATGAAGTTGAGATTCGAAATAGACCTTCTATACCAAACAATGTCAAATATTGGTAGTTGTTCGAAGATGAGGAACAAATTAAAATATTTTTGGTAGTCGTAGGAGATTTTTCTAACTTAGAGATTGATCAAGAACAGTAAGCGAAAAGTGCTATAGAGGAAGGAGTTGATGATGAATCACCTTGGAAAGATTCCATGGCTAGCCAAAATATTGTTCAATTGAAAGGAAATGTGATTCCCGGAGGTCTGGTACCATTGGAGATATTGTTTGATGAAAACGAGGTTCCAATAAATAACAAAAAGCAAAGATGGGATGATGATGTTGAAGAATGTAATCTTGGAATTGAACAACAACCCAAACTTCTGAAGTTGGAAAAGGGTATCTCTAAAGATTATAAGAACATGTATGTAGATTTGTTCAAAAAATATTTTGATGTTTTTGCATGGTCTTATGAAGACCTTAAAACTTGTGACAAGGATATCATTCAACATAAGATCCCTTTGGAACTAGGGGCCAAACCATATCAATATAAGTCAAGACAAATCAATCCTTTGCTTTTTCCATCAATAGAGAAGGAAGTGAAGAAATCATTGCAGGCAAAGATAATGGTTCCTTTAAGATATTCAGACTGGGTGGCTAATTTAGTGCTTGTAATAAAAAAGAATGGAGAGATTAATTTGTTTATAGACTTCTGAAATGTGAACAGAGAATAACTAAAGGAAAATTAGCCTCTTCTAAAAATGGATGATATTTCATAGAAAGTGACAGGAACTTCAAGGTTATCCATGATTGATGTTGTTAGGGTACAATAAAATAACAATGCATCTAGATGATCAGAAGAAAACAACTTTCACAACTCCATGGGGAAATTTTATGTATGGAAAAATGCCATACAGGTTGATGAATGTTGGTGCTATCTTTCATAGGGCTCTGGATATAACCTTTGTGGGAGAAAAGAACAAATTTGTGGTCATATATTTAGATTATAGTACAATGTTTTACAAATTTGATGATGAACACTTGAAACACCTTCAACATACTTTTGAGAAGTGTAGAAAATATGGACTATCACTAAACCCAAAGAAGTCACATTTTGATCTAAGAGAAGGGAAATTGTTAGGGCATATTGGGTCTAAGGAGGGAGTCAAAATTGACCCAAAGTGAGTAGAAGAAATCAATAATATACCTTTGCCCATAAATTAAAAATAAATTAAGGTTTTCTTGGGAAGATTAAATTTTCTTAGGAGATTTAGTCCCAATTATGCTAAAACTATTAAAGAGATCACCGATATGTTAAAGAAGGATGCAGAGGTTAAAAGGACTCCAACAACTAGGGAGTATTTTACAAGTATTAAAAAGGATTTTGGAGAAGCTCTGATTTTGGTAAGTCCTGATTACCAGAAACCCTTCCAATTTTTTTCTTTTTCCTCACTTTCTATTGTTGCAGTTGTTCTCTTGCAAAGGAATCAAGACAATAAGGAGCAACCAATAACATTTTTTAGTAGGGTATTGAGAGATGATTAATTAAAGTATAATATTTTAGACAAACATGCTTATGATCTAGTCAAAGCCTTGAAAGATTTCAAAACATATATTTGCAGTCCCAAATTACTCCATATGTGCCAAACTCAGTTGTTAAGGATGTGTTGACACAAGGTGACAGTGAAGGAAGAAGGAGAAAATGCATAGAATTCAAGAGTATGACATGGAAATCAAGCCAAAAAATTAATAAAGGGGTAGGGATTGGCTAAGATTTTAACAAAGATGAATTACCAAGCAATGGGAATTAACTTGCTAGAAAAAATTCCTGAATCAAACTCAGGTCGTCAAGAAGGTAAGATAGACAAACAAGATAATACAATTGCATAGAGATATATATGATATGATTGGTATAATAATATTGTTCATTATTTACAGTTTCTTAGCTGTCCAACAACCTTAGATAGAGTAAAATATAAATCTTTGAGATTGAATACACAAAAGTACGTGATAATAAATGACCAGTTAGATTGGAAATATCCTATTGGTGTTTTGCTTCTTTGTCTGAAAGAGGACAAAACAATTGAAATATTCAATGGATATCATGGATTTTCTTGTGGAGGCCATTCAAATTGCAAGGTGATAGCACACAAAATACTGAAATTGGGTTTCTATTGGCCAAATTTATTTTTTGATGTTGACAGGTTGGTTAGATGTTGTGAAAAGTTTCATCTTTTTGCTGAAAAGAAAAAGCTGGCACCGTTTCCATTAATTCTTGTATTTGTTGAAGAACCTTTCAGAAAATGGGGATTGGATTTCATAAGGGAAATAAATCCACCTTCTAGTGGACAACATAAATGGATTTTAACAACAACTGATTATTTTACCAAATGGGTGGAAGCTATGGCAACTAGATATGTAACTAATTCAGTGGTGATCAAGTTCCTGGAAGAAAATACTTTTACAAGATTTGGTTACCCTAAGAAATTATTCAGAGATAATGATCAAGTATTCAAATCTAAAAAAGTAATTAATTTATGCCAGAATTACAATGTCATTCCTTTACTTTCTACCACCTATTATCCTCAAGGAAATGGTTGGAAAAATATTTGAACAAAGATCTAGTAAGGATACTCAAGAAAACAATTGCAGAAGACAAAAAGAATTGGGACTCTCAGCTAAAGTTTTCCTTATAGATAAACAAAGTGACTACCAAAAGATCTACTGGTAAGTCACCTTTTGAATTAGCATATGGAGTAGCAGCTCTCTTCCCTAGTGAGCTAGCCAAACCAGTAGCTGCTTTCATTCAATATGCTGAGGAGGAACCAAATTGATCCGGAAAATGAAACGCTAGAAGAAAAGAGGAGAACACAAAAAAAAAAAACTTTTTATTAAAATAGACAATAATTGTAAAAGATACATTGTGGTGGAAAATATGTCATTTTACAAAATGTGACTTGTTACTTGTAGTATTTTTTGGTTACAATACCACAGGTAAATTCCATGGGTAAATGAATAGCATGGGTGGATTTCACTTAAAATACCATGGGTAAATTCCATAAGTGGATTAGTACCATGGGAGGATGAATACCAAGGGTGGATGTCACTTACAATACAACGGAAAAATACCATGGGTGGTTTCCACTTACAATATCGTGGATAAATTCCATGGGTGGATAAATACCATGGGTGGATGAATACCATGGGTGGATGCCATTTTCCATTCGGATCATTCCTCCCTCCTTAAGAAGCAATGGTCCCCATTGCATGAAGTTCCCTCCCGAGAAGCCTTTTTTGAATATGAAGAGCCACTAAAGATAAGGGTTTTGTGCGGTTGACCCATAATCATGATGAATGAAGATTCGATGATAGAGATACCCTATAATTCTTATGACAAACTATGATACTAATAGTGTGCGGCCTAGAAAAAGGACTTTGATGAAGGGTGGGTTTGTGGATGGCCCCTAACAATGAAAAGTGAAAATATGTAGATAGAGATATTCTGTAATGCTTGTGACCAACTCTGATACTAACAATGCACGATCTAATAAATGGACTTCGATGACAAGGGTTTTGTGCAGTTGACCCATAAGCTTGATGTTGACTATTGATGAAGTAGCAGGTGCTTACATAGCATAGGGTGGGGGGGGGGATGTATCCAAAGAACCCAAGCCAAATTCCATCTGTGCTGAAACTGATGAATATGAAGCAGGTGCCTACTAAATCGGGATGAGAGGGCACGTCTCCAAAGGGAACCTTCTCTGAAAGCTACTATAGATATAAAAAATCATGGATTTTGGGTGGGGTAAAGAACCATGCCACACTAGAGATGTACATGTACTATAAATGTGTTGTTAAATTGTAACAAAAGTGGCCATGGGTTCTGTACATTATCCTATCTAATGAGATCTTGTAAAGATTTCTTTCACATTATAGACCTCTTGTTACAACTTTGTTGATAACTTCTGTTATAGGTGATCAAAATCAAATTCTGTCGAAAACCATTTTGAGGTATTGAAGAGATATTTCCATTGATATAAGACACTTGAAATTTCATGACCTGTGGAGTGATAAAATGATTACAGAAACTCATGGTACGCGCTGTTGTGTAACATTCTAGACATGTGTAACTTCAATTGCTCATATCTCTCAAACCGGAAAACGAAATCAAATTCCGTAAAAAGCCCATTTGAGCTAAAAATTAATAATGTTAAATCAGATATGTTTCACATTTTAAAATTCTTTGTGGAGGTCAACTTGCAGGAAAATTTGTTGAATATTGCTGCAAAACTTTGAAACTAAAATATGTTTCAAACCCTCATTCCGATGGACTCGGAACCCGAATATGATACCACTAATCTAGATCTTGGGGGGAGGACCCCAAGATAGGAAAAATTGAATTGATAAAAAATATGAGAATACACAGTAAAAAAACCATAAATAAACTTTTTTATTAAAACAAATAATAATTGTAAAAACTAGATCTTGGGGGGAGGCCCCCAAGATCTAAAAAAATGAAATGCTAGAAGAAAAGAGGAGAACGGACAATAAAAAAAAACCACAAAGAAACTTTTTATTAAAATAGAGAATAACTGTAAAAGCTACATTGTGGAGGACAATCTGTCATTTTACAAAATGCGACTTGTTACTTGTAACCTTTTTTGGTTACAATACCACAAGTGAATTCCATGGGTGGGTAAATATCATGGGTGGATGTATCTTACAATACCGTGGGAAAATTCCATGAGTGGATAAATACCATGGCAGGATGAATACCAAGGGTGGATGCCACTTACAATACCATGGGAAAATACCATGGGTGGATGCCACTTACAATACTATGGGTGGATGCCATTTTCCATCCAGATCACAAATACACTTAATTTTAAGATAAACCAGCTAGTAGAAATGACCGAGAATAGAGAACAAGTGCTTGAAAAATTGATCATCTATTAAGAAAATATGAAGCTCATTTTTGACATAAAGGCCAAGGAAATATTTTTTTAGCCTAGGGACCTTGTCCTAAGGTGGGATGTCAGAAGGGAAGACCAAGGTGAACATGGTAAGTTTGATCCTATTTCGTTTGGTCCTTTGAAAAAAACAAAAGCTAAAGCAAAAAATGCGTTCATTCTAGAAAATCTAGATGGATAATTACTGCAACTGCTTATAAATGGGTAGTATTTGAAACATTACTTCCAACATTGAGCACTTTTTAATTCTTCCATTGTAAATACTGGTATGATCATTGTAAGTATTCAGTGAGCTTCTCATTGTAATGTTTTTAAGCTATAATATGACTCCATGCCCGAGGTGAAGGCACTAATTTGTGGTTCTTAGTGTTTTGTTCCAAAACACTATCCCTAGGTGGAGCTAGATGTTGTAGCTCGTTTTTCATTATGTTCAAAATTCATCTTTATATCTATCTATCTATCTATATATATATATATAAACAAGGGAATAATATTTTTTAAACATGTTTATGGTTATTCTCGAAGAAATAATATGGTACCAAGAGTAATGCAGGATTAAAGTTCACTAAATATGGAGCAATGGGACCCATTGGATAAAGAAATTAAATATCGCACAATTTGAGAGTGCGATGTCGTTAGTGGCATCGGGCATCCCCAACAGGAGAAACCCGACATCACAAACAATGCGATGGTTATGGGCTTGGGTACCCCCGTTAAGGTTTGATGGATAAACGACCTTTGTCTGAACAATGATCGTGATATTTTGCTGTATCACTTGATCCAGGTGGATATCCAGACACCAGTGGCATGGAAAAGGATCAAAATTCAAAGTGGTGGAAATTTGATTAACTTGACATCAGATTGAAGTGCTCGTCACCCTGATTCCAACGGTGTGAATGACACTCCAATCCGAGTCCGAATGAGGAAGATAGAGGCAATCAAAGTTTTGGTTGGCTTTTGCTCACTCGACGGGCTTAATGGAGACACAATTTGGAAGTTTTCCAGTGGACGGAATCTGGCGAACTCCAGCTAGATTCTGGGCGAAATTTTCGCCTCATTAAAAAGTCTCCTGCGGTCCAAATTGTTTTTTTATTTAAAAATTATTGAAAAAAGGGGGTGGTAGGCCACCAACCCTGCCACCCCAATCCTTATCATCATATGTAAAATTAAGACGGGTAGGCCACTACCCCCGACCCCTCCCCCCATACTTGGAACTTGTGAGTTTAGGCGAGGTCGTTACCATTGCATACGCGGAGTAACATGTGGGCCAACCCTTGGACCACTGTAGGATAAGGGACAGGTGAGGTGGGCAGGCCCAGCCTGACCTCCCTTCCAAAATTAATTATGCTGCTATGTAAAATGGGAGGGGGCAGGGTTTAATCACCCGACCTCCTCCATAATATTCGAATATTCAACCATTCCGCCAATAGAGATTTTGTAAAATCCACCCACCTTTTTCATATTTAAACTCAGTGATTAGTGTGCCTAGGAAATGGAGGAGCGTGCATGCAGTTTGAGGCAGGCTAATTTTCGGGTGGTGAAACCATGAGCAGTGCAGAGAGAGGGGCAAAACCATGATCGAAGCAATTTATCTAGGGGGCCAGATTTTCACTTTGTTAGATTTTGACAAATTTTATATGGTTTCAGCATTTCTTGACACCATGAACGCAATGGTGCTATCTGTTTCTCCAACAAAGTTCTACATTTTTGGGCCATTTTTCAGTATGGAGGTATAATACTCCTTTTTGTAAATGATGATTGTACTCTTCTTTCTCATGCCACTTAATGAATGAAGGCCTCCCCATTGATCGAGCAGGGCCCAGAGACGTAGTCCAAATTGGATGAACTCTATTATCAAGTCTCTTGTCTTCTTTCATGCTTTATGTGTTTCTCTTGTTCTCTCATGTGCACATTAAATTTCTATGTTTCTACAATTTATGCATGTAATTCTTTAATACATATATAAGAAAAATATCTTGGATCAAGTGGTATTAGAGCAGGTCTTTGTAGATGTGAATTTCATGTTTGTATGCTAACAAGAAATAGCCTCATGAGACGTGAAGGGAAACTAAAGTCTTTCGATCCCGAAGCAGGGCGTGCACATCGAAGGAGAAACATGGTAGATGAAGAGGCTCATTATGAAGAGGAGCTCAAATTCCGAAAAACCTTCTATGCAATGGCAGAAAATGTCGGTCAATTTCTTTCAAGGATGGAGAAAGAAGAAGGGAAAAAGGTAGAAGAACAAGGTTCAGTGCATGGAAATGGTGAAGAAGAACCCCCTCCTTCTCCTTCCACGAGTGAAAGTTTTTCTTCCTCTTATCATCATCATCATAGAAATTCAAGGGATGCATCTAAGAAAAATTTCTTTAAATTAGATGTCAAATTTGATCTTCCCATGTTTAACGGTGAAAGTAATGCAGAAAAGCTTAATAACTCGATTAGGTAGATTGAAATCTACTATAGGATTTAGCAGATCGAAGAGGACAAGGCAAAGATTCAGCTGGCCTCTCTTCGGCTGAGTAGCACTACTCTTGTCTTATGGGAGAGAAAATTGTGAAGCAGTAAGAGTGTGGGTAATCTTCTTTCCTCATGGCCTAGTTTCATTTATGCATTAAAGGAACAATTTTATCCCTTGGGTTGTAAGAAAAAAGCCTTAATGGATTGGCAATACTTAAGGCAAGATAGAGGTTAGGATGTTCAAAGCTTTACAGAGGAGTTTAGAAAACAAGCACTTAATTTGGGCATTGCACTTGACTCACCTGAAGTAGTAACTAAGTATATTGGATCATTACATAGTTACCTTAGGCATTCATTTTTATTTTTTGAACCAGCTCCTATTGACTTGGCCAGTGTAAAGGCCATCCATCTTGAGAACATGGGAAAAAATGAAAGAAATGATCATTTTAAGAAACCACTTTTCAAACCTCCAAATGGCAAACCCAAAGTGAAATGAAAAGGAAAGGAGAAGAGGATGACACCAACCAAGAAAGATTAAGGAGAAAGGCCTTATTGCACTCATTGCAAATAGGAAGATCATGATAATGATCATTGTTGGAAACTATACCCAGAAAAGAGACCAAAGAAGTATGGAGGAAAAGGCAAGCAGAAGACAGTGGCAAGTATGCAACAAGACCTTGGATCCGAATCCAAAGATGAAGCATTGGTCATAGTAGCAGGAAAAAAAGGTACTCTTATACCTCATGTTAATTCTGAATCACATGAAGGCACTAGTTCAATAGATGAGTCTCTTCCTAATGAACGAAATACAATTGAGCTATTTCATATTAGAGTTATCATAAATCATACAAAAGTGGAAACTCTATTTGATACTAGATCCCAAGAAAACTTAATTTCAGAGTCCTTGGTAAAGAATCTAGGCTTAGGAACCAAACCACATTCGAAACCTTACCCACTTGGATGGATACATGACAAAGAAAATTGAATGTAACTAAGCAGTGCAAGGTTAAATTTGTGATCGCTTCTAAGATAGTGGATGAGGTAAAACTTGATGTGATACCATTGGATATCTGTGGCATGGTGTTAGGGATTCCATATCTATATGATAGAAAAGAAATCTTTTTCTGTCATGAAAACAAGTACAAAATCAAAAAATATGGGGTAGAATATATTGTAAGGGCTCATCAAACTAAAATCAATGCCAGCCTTGTAAGTGCAGGACAAATGAAGAGGTTGGTAAATTCCAGTAAGGGTTGCATGCTTATGGTTGTAAGGGGGAAAGATGCAAAATTATTTGATGCTTTCTAGGGTTGTGATCATGTGCATAAAATGGAATAATGTGAATTAATTTCTAACTATGATGAGATGTTTTAGGAACCACGGGGATTACCTCTGAAGAGGAAAATCCAACATGAGATCCATTTGCAGCATGCTGCTCCTTTACCAAATATTGGCATGTATAGGATGTCGACCATTTAGATGGAGGAGATCAAAAAGCAGGTGCAAGAACTATTGAACCAAGGGGTCATCAGACCGAGCACTTCACCATATGGCTCACCGATTGTCTTAGTGCTGAAGAAAGATGGCACATGGAGGATGTGTGTGGATTACCGAGCACTAAACAAAATCACGGTGAAAAATCATTACCCCCTTCAGAACATAGAAGATTTATTCGATCAGTTAAAGAATGCTATCTATTTCACCAAATTGGATTTACCTAGTGGTTATCACCAGGTCTGAATTGTAGACCAAACAGGGGTTGTTCGAATGGATAGTGATGCATTTCAGACTTTGTAATGCTCCAAACACTTTCATGAGGGTCATGAATGATCTCTTTAGGCCTTTCATTGATGAATTTTTTCTTGTATATCTAGATGGTATTCTTGTCTTTAGTAAAAGTTGGAATGAACATGTATGCCATGTGAAGAAAGTGCTTGATGCATTGAAAAAAGAAAAACTCTATTTAAAATTGTCAAAATGTGAGTTTGGGAAAACCTCTTTGGTTTACATAGGTCATATTGTTGGTCATGGTCAGCTAAAAATTGATCCTAAAGTTGAAGCAATTGTAAATTGGCCTAAGCCTACTAGTGTAACCGAGGTTTGCAACTTTTTGGGTGTAGTACAATATTGCAGGAGATTTATTACCAATTTCTCTATTATTACAACACCTTTACACACATTTGTTAGAAAATTATATATTACGGAGCAATGGAACACATAAAACCCAGTTTGGGCTACGTCCACCCCGAATAGCTAGTCCTTCC
Organism: Pinus taeda; assembly: GCA_000404065.3. Lineage (NCBI taxonomy): Eukaryota > Viridiplantae > Streptophyta > Pinopsida > Pinales > Pinaceae > Pinus > Pinus taeda. The sequence goes on along the minus strand of APFE031296232.1, from coordinate 27,478 downwards.
TTTATATTATCCAGCAAAATGAATAGACACAACCTACAATAGATCCATTGTAATATCCTCTATTTCTCTCATAGTCTCACCTCTCTGCTTCTCGCTCAGAGAATACACATCTATTAAACAGACTCAATACAATACCCTCATACAAAGAGAGGGGTTTCCTTCTAGGGAAAAAAACCCCAAACTAAACATAATTTCTACTGTCAGATCATTCGCCTAATGAACGACCCAGATTGACTAGAAATTACTATACTTTTACAAGTCAATTTTACATCTATTTTTAGCTTTGGGGGCACTTCCCTCGAACCCCTGTCGGGGGACCACTGGGCCCTGGACCCCTCAGCTGGGGGGGATTGGCCCCCCCCGAACCCTCGCGCGGGGGGGGACAAGTCCCCCCTGCACCCCCCCGCGTGGAGGGGTGTATAAACTTCCTGGGGTATACATCTGGATGAAACAAAGACCTTGAAGTAATCATGCTCCATACTCAAAAATCTCCCACTTGGAGAATGATTGTAGCAACTCCACCGCTGCTTCATTTACTGGACAATGACTCTTGCTGTGTGAAACTGAGCATATTCTCAGTTTCTCCCTGGTTACAACTTTTGTTAGCATATCTGCAGGATTATAGCTAGTGTGTAACCTTTCCAGCTTCAACTCTCCATCTTACAACACTAATCGTATGAAATGGTACTTGAGCTGTATGTGTTTAGTCCTGGAATGAAATGCTAAGTTCTTTGCAAGATGAATGGCACTTTGGCTATCACTGTATAACGTGCCCATATCATGCTCCTTACCCAATTCACCCATAAACATTTGTAACCAAATAATTTCTTTACTAGCCTTTGTAGCAACAACGTACTCTACTTCTGTTGTTGAAAGTGCAACAACACTTTGGATTTTCGAAACCCAACTGACAGCTATTCCACCAACAGTGAATACATATCCTGTAGTGCTCCTCCTGTTATCTATGCCACCTGCCATATCTGCATCAACATATCCCTGTAGAGAAATGTTTGAACCACCAAAGCATAATGCTTGATTTGTGGTACCTTTCAAATATCTGAG
>APFE031296232.1:9835-22627 GCA_000404065.3 Pinus taeda | reverse complement strand
ATTAGCACTTTTAAATATTTTCAGAGCATTAGTTAATATTCAATTATTATTAATGTTTATCCAGTAATAACAGTAAACAAAAGAACACAATAGGCATAAGAAATTTAGGTGGAAAACCTCCTCCAGGTCAAAAACCACCGAACGATTTTCTAATAAATTCTTTAATCTTCAGCCCCAACTGAAATCAAAGTTACAACTTCCTTGAATTTTAGAAAATAATTCTTCTCCAGCACCCACTGGAAGGACAACCCAATGCCCTGGTTTCTTTGGTAGTCAACTGAATGGATGCCCCAACATCCTAAACTAACCTACCACCTAGAAGTGTTCAAAAGCTCCAACCTATAGGTGACTTCATGCACTTTCCTAGCACCTCCCTGTTGTTGACTAATAAAAGGTGCCTTTTAAACTCCTAATTATCTTCACATTAATTATCAATCCAGGCAAGTCTTCTTGTTTCAAGAGTGTACACAGTATGTGGCAGCTATTTAACTTAGAGAGTAATGTTTCTAAATTGAAGTATAGATCTTTTAAATACAAGAGTAAACAGATGCAACAAGTAAGTTCTAATTGCAATTAAAAGGAAACTCAATTCTTTAATGAAATCAAATCCTACAACAATTCAGGTAACAACAATATGTGATTCAAGTAACAACATTATCAGTTAAGAGTACAACAGTGATAACTCTTATCTTAGAAATTGATTGAATTTAAATCAAACGCATTACTCTGTAAAGCAACAATGATATCAATCTGAGAGCCTAACAGTAGTAGTTAATACTCATTATAGTTGATTACATCGAGTAGGATATTTATCTAGGAAACTCAATCCAAAGCAAAAGGAAACTAATTAAACAACAATGCTGTAAATTATATAAAACAGAGCTATTTTGTCAATGCAAAGAAATAAGGAACAACAACGCAATAAAATAATAGAAAGAAATAATACTATCAAAATGTCATACTTGCAATAATTGAAAATACATGGCATAGGTGAAGCAGTAAATTCCATCGGAAGCCAGGCCCTTAGCCGCCAGCGTACACTGCTGGTTACTTCATATAAATGAAAAGGAACAACAACTCCTCTTATGTATTAATCATGAAAGAGTATTACAATGTATTTGTGTTCTTTGCTACAGTGAGAGTCTGCAATTAAAAATTACAATAATAATAACAACTGGCCTCCCCTTTCTGCTGACAATCATTTCCTTTTATAATGAGAAAGGGGTAAAAAGATAAGTGGTAAAAGAGATCCCTCATGATCTCTCGATCTTGAGGGATTCGCGCAATTTTCTAACTTCAAACATCTTTCCCTTCTCACGCTGATCCTTCTGATTTGTTTTGCCCTTATTTGTAACTGTCATGCTCCTTCCTTAGCTTGCTGCTTTTTTGTTGTTTCTTAGTTAGGGAATAGCAGTTGTCCCTTTTTTTCTTTCTTGCATAAAGAAGGATAATAATTAGCTAAGTCGTAACTACAGATAATTTCTTCATTCTTACCATAATTCTTTGATGTATTAACATATTAGGATATAGAAGGGATATAAATAAAGGAAAAGGATGATGAGATAAATAGCATATGCATACCTTTTCCATGACTCAACATACTCCCCTGCTTACTCTTTTTCATGTTCTCATGAAAAGCAAGTAATTTGTATGCAGAGCAGTTAGAGAATAATCTCGAGAAGGAATGTCATAAAGCAGTCTAAAGCCATGGTTTTTGGCCAAGAGCTCAAGGATGGGACCTATCTGCCCTTCAGGTAATTCATATATAGCTTTATAACCTTCGGTAGGATACCAAACAATAGGGCTACGGAACTGACAGCCTAGCCAATAAGGACCTTCCCTTAAGATGAGGTTGTTGTAAGTGAAAAAACGTTCTGCAGCAAGCTTAAAATTCTTATAATTGAATGGCTACCTGTTTTGTACATTACTATTAGAAATTTTCAACCTAAACTTGGCTACAGCCAAGGAGCTTTCTTGAATGGAGAGGAAGTATTCCACTCCCTTCTAGAGAATCTCTTTCTGAATGGGCCCCAAGATTTTGATTACTCCTTCATTTTTCATCAAACTTTTGTGATTGGCCAGCATTTGTAACGTGTGTTTTGTTTCACTTCTGACCCAAAGGTCCAGTCCATTTTCCTGCCTCTGGAATGTGTTATCAGCCTTGAACCATTTCAGTTGATTAACAGCGAATGAAATGAAAGCCTAGAATTGCACATCCCCCACAAAAAGACTGGGGTTTTTTTCGAATTCTTCCTCTATAATACAAAATTATATAAGTAAAATTTACACATCAATCTTTGAACTTTTACCCCATGTTGTTTGCAATAGTTTATGAAATCCTCAATTATTTTCAATTCTATAAGTTTTCCAGCCTTGACGGCTTTGATTTTTAGCTGCAAGTATATTTCTAGCAAAAATAAGGCATAATTGTTGGCAGGGGATCTGGGTGCCAAGGCATCAGTGTATAATGAGGAAATAGTATCCATTTGACTCCTGAACTTTTCTAATCTGAGCTTCATCTTCTCACTCCTCTCTTCTGCCTTTCAGTATTTATCAAATGCCTCATTTTCTGAGATGTTCATGTCCCAAAGTTGCTTCTGTAATTCCTGATTTTTTTGCTAGGAGACATTTTCCAACTCAAGTCGTTCTATGGTAAGCTGAGCCTAGTCTAAATCTGCTTGAAGATTCACTACACTGGGGTCATTGCTTGTCATGATATCTTTGGCTTCGGTATTTGTCTGTGTACTTTTGCTATGAGAATGGATGTTGATAATCTGTGTTTCTTTGTTGTAGGAGGCCCAAACCTCTGTCTAGGTAGATGTGCTGTAGGAGGCTACCACCTCCATCTGAATAGCTAAGTCATGAGAAGATATAGCCTCCGTTTGGGTAGCTGATTCTGTAAAAATTGCAAGTTGTTCCCTAACAAGGTCAGTGAGTAAGGGCTCAGTTTGAGTCCCCGTAGCTTCTGTTTCTTGTAATTCAGTTTGGACGGTTGTGTTTATTGTTTCTGGGGTTTTGTCTAGAACCTTCCCCACTACTAACTTTATTATTTTTCGCCTAAGCCTTTTTACTAATTTTTGCAGCCCCTCCTGTTCCTTCCTAATCTTTTTAATTTTGTCTCTCTGCTTTCTAGGAGGAACAACTATTCTACTGATGGTCTCTGCTCCTAACGAGCTCAGTTGCTCATCTTGGTTTTTCTACAAGAATTGTGTCCTCTCCCTGGTTTGTTTCTATTTCTCCTGTTTGGCCTACATTCTCTGTATTTAGTCCTTCCTGACTGGGTTCTTCTGGGGGCATATCACCAAGTTGGTTTACCTCTTCTTGAGTAGCCTCTGCCCTTGTTTCTGCTTCACAGCTTATGTTTTATGATATAATTCTACGTGGCCATAGTTCTTTGCAGATTGGGTTTCTTCAATGTTCAAATTGAGCGGGCTTTCGGGTTGTATGAAGTCATTCATATTGGCCAAAATCTGGGCCAATTCGATATCATGTAGTAAGTTACCTAGGGGGCTTGATGTTGAAGGGGGTTCTTATTCATCTCTTTCTTCTTCTTTAGAATGCCTTGATTCTTTCTCTTGGTCCAACTTAGGGTTCTCTTGGCCTTCTATCTATAATTGTTGTTCACTTCCTGGGCTAGACAATTCTATGGGCTAGCTGATACTGCCCTAGGGGTTTTCGGCTGCTTCTAAGTTTGTCCTCACCCTAGCGAAATGTTTGCACTTTTGGGGAGTGTTTGCTGTAAGGAAAGTTCTTTTCCTTTTTGGAACAGGGTTAGGCGCAGGCAGAGCTAGGCCCCCTTCAATGGCAAATACTAATTCCTCCCAACTTGATTGCTGCTGGGCGAGGTTGTAACTTACTATCAGCCTAATCAAGCAGTGGTGGCTCACGACTGTTTCTACATGCCAGGATTTTTTTATGCTTAGAGCGGTGTCATGCAACAGAAAATTCAAATACGTAGGCAAATTCACATAACATTTTTGTTTTAGAACAACTGGGAGTTTAAGTTGACGCGGCCTTACCACGTCTTTTCGCTTGTCACATGTAATGAAATTTTGAATGACTTTGGCTAGTTCTCCCCACGGTTCTCCAAGGGATGACGGTCAAACTCCTTTGCCTTTGACGATCAGGTCTTGTCCCTCGTCCTTGAAAACTGCAATAGAATCCTGCAATTTTAATCTTTTATTAGCCCATACGGGACCTTCTGCTCGTAGTTTAGATACTTCAGTTATTACCACATCTGTCATTGTGATTTGCCTTCCTCTTATCATAGATTGCCCGTTCTGTAAATTTTGTAGAAATTCAATAGAAATTGCTTCGTTGGGTTTCTTAAACCATTTGAAATATGTTATCCATCCATCTCTGGCGAGAATTTCTCTGGCTGCATCAGAAACAGCCAATATTAGTGGTTCCCTGCACACTGTTCTTCCTCCCATCCTGCCTGGATTCTACAAATAGTTTATATAGCATAGATATCACAGCAATAGATAGAGCCGAGCTATGGAATAATAAGTTGTTATAATGGTTATTTTCGGATGATACTTTACAAGCATGAATACCATTAACTAGAACTTGCTAATGTACCACTTACTCTGTAATTATGGAATGTTGTATTGCCCTACACAATCGAATAAAGGACTGACACGCATACATAAATACACTGGAGGTTGCTCCTCTCACCCCTTTAAAATGATAGGTTGCCTTCGACCGATTGAGTGAAGGAATGACGTGCTGACGATGATGTACAGGGGTGATAAAAGTGGCAAGGTACACATATTAATGATAAGATTGCAGAATATATTGAAGTGCTGAAACCAATGCATATCACGAAAATTATCAATAAGTATGGAGATGGCGTGAGATGATTCAAAAAGGAAAAATGACATCAGACGTAGGAAAGATACTTTGCCGTCATCATTCCACTTAAACTACTATGATTTATTTTTAAAAGATATCGCATGCATAAAGGTTCAAAAATAGATTGGGAACATAATCTCTCTGTAGTAAAGGTAGAAATAAGAAAAGGGAGTTATAATAACTATTGATGTTAAAAATAAGACTCCAATACCATTAGCAGTGCTTCTGTTTCCCACAGGTGTTTATAACCTCGACAGAGTTTCTTTTTCACCTTTTCGAACCATGATCCTCTATGTATAATTAGGAAAGTGCATTATGATGTCAGAGTGGAGACCAATGTACTGGCCTGGTAACGAGATGAATACATTGCCATTCATTGGGATGGAGCGAAAGGTGGGCAGGGTGGCTTGTGATGAGACCTCCTATTCCAAGGACTTTATTTTTCTGATGCATCCATTGGATCATATCCCTGGTGTGGTGGTCATAGTCGGAATTCCACTTCGCTGCTTCCTTATGATCATGGTAGGCTGGCTCATGATGAGAACCCCTATCCTCCATCTGAAAATTCATAGAATTGTTAGTAAAAATATGTATATATATATATATATATATATATATATATATATATATTATATATATAATATATATATTATATACATATATAACACTTCCTGTTTATATATAGAGGGTGGCTCAATACTCCTTAAGAGTAGGAATGGTGGAAGAAGTCTAATCATATCAATAGAAAAAAAAAGTATGCCCTTAACCTTATTTGATAATAATGAACAGAGAGAATTATAGGGGTTAGGGAAGAACCAACATGGTAAAAATAATATATCAATTCGATTTATAGTGAGAATAAGGATAGTGAAGTGATATAAATGGTTGTGTCCTTCCTTTTTCGATCAATACAAAACAATCTCATTAAAGATGATAATATTCGATTTGCTTGTTTAGGTAAACTTCAAATTTTGTATCCTTCCATATATATTTGTATACTTTCCCTATAGAGGTGTTGTTCCTTAGAGGGAACAGTAGTTGTTCCTTGTAAGGAACAACGAATGAAAAATACACGTGGATGGTGTTGTTTCGTGTCGGGAACAACAAAAGGATATATACATGATGGTGTTGTTCCTTATAGGGAACAACAACTGTTCTTTAGGAGGAACAAAAAGAAGAAAAACTACACACCAAAACTGTTGTTCCTTAGAGGGAACATCAGTTGTTCCTTATAAGGAATAGTGAAAAGGAAAAAAATAATAGGACGCGAAATTGTTGTTCCTTAGAGGGAACAACAACTGTTCCTTAAAGGGAACAACAGTTGTTCCTTAGATGGAACAACAGAAAAATAGATGCAAATGAAACTGTTGTTCATTAGAGGGAACAGCAGTTGTTCCTTACAGGGAACTGCAACTGTTCCTTAGAGGGAACAACAACTGTTCCTTAAAGGGAACAACACAAAAACAAATCCAAACGAAACTGCTATTCCTTAGAGGGAACAACAGTTGTTCCTTAGAGGGAACAACAACTGTTCCTTAAAGGGAACAACACGAAAATCAAATATAAAGGGAACTGTTGTTCCTTAGAGGGAACGACAACTGCTCCTTAGAGGGAACATTAACTATTCCTTAAAGGGAACATCAAAAAAACAAATATACACAGAACTGATGTTCCTTAGAGGGAACGACAACTGTTCCTAAGAGGGAACAACAACTGTTCCTTAAAATGAACATCACAAAAACAAATATAGAGGGAATTGATGTTCCTTACAGGGAATGACAGTTGTTCCTTAGGGGGAATAACAACTATTCCTTGAAGGGAACAACACGAAAATCTGTACACAAAATTGTTGTTCCTTAGAGGGAATGACAGTTGTTCTTTGGAGGGAATAACAATTGTTCCTTGGAGGGAACAACAGTTGTTCCTTAAAGGGAATAGCAAGAAGAAAATCCATACAAACATTGTTGTTCTTTAGAAGGGACAACGGTTGTTCCTTAAAGGGAATAACAGTGGTGCCTTAGAGGGAACAACAGAGGAAAAGTAGAGAAAAAAGAGAACTTATATACAATTTATACAAGCAAATTCAATCAAAATAGAAAGAAAATTTTATATACAAATTTCAAAAACAAATGAATTATTTACTGGGTCGATGCTGAGGACGGGTTACCCTCCTCAGCAAGAATTTGTATGGTGGAATCATCACGTAATTGTTGGCAAAAAGACTCCCTGGTAAGTGGTTTGTGATAGATTCATACTCGATGTCCATTCGCTTTAAAAGAGTAGCCAGACCCATCAATGGTGGCTAATGTGAGGGTGCCATTATCATGCACCTTTTGTATCTCATAAGGTCCTAAACATCTGGTCTGGAGTTTTCCCGGAAATCCTGGAACCTAGAATCATACAGGAGTGCCCAATCTCCTCAGTGGAAGATCTTCTTTTTGATAAGGGCATCATGACATTTTGCTCTTTGTTATTGGATCAGTGCAGTGTGTTGAAGAGCTAATAGCTGGATTTCATCCAATTCATTGATTTGATGTAGCCTATTAATCCGTGCTTCGTTTAAATCCAAGCCTACTTATTGAGCTATCCTCAATGTCTGGATTTCAAATTCAATTGGGAAGATAGGTTCTTTGCCAAACACTAGTTGATATGGGGAATATCCCGTGGTATTTCTCCATATTGTGTGATATGTCCACAGGGCTTCTAGCAATCGGGTAGCCCAGTCATGTTTATGTGATGCAACTATCTTTGTGAATATTGCCTTGATCACTTTATTGGTGCTTTCTACCTAGCCATTTGCCTGCAGGTGGTATGGAGTCGTGATTCTGTGCATGATATGATGATTCTTTAATGTTGCAGTGATCTTATGGCCTATGAATTGTGGCCCTCCATCCGTAATTACCTCTTTAGGCATGACATATTGCACAAATAGTTGGAAAAGAAAGTGGATTACATAGTCCTCTGTTGCCCTTGGTAGTGCTTCTGCCTCCACCCATTCAGTCACATACTCTGCTGCAACTACTATATATGTCTTTTGATTAGATGATGGGTTTATTGGACCGATGAAATCTAACGCCCATCATTCAAAAGGTTCAATGACTATTTATGGGTGCAGGGGCATCTCATCAGACTGCCTAGGTCATCCCATTCTTTGGCAACTGTCACATGCCTGGACAAACTTCTTGGCATCTTTAAAAATAATGGGCCAATAATAGCCCATCTGTAAGACCTTGTGACCAGTTCTGTGATCTACAAAATGTCTGCCACAAGGCCCATCATGGCAAGCTTTCAGGATGTTGAAAATCTCATCTTCCCTGACACATCTTCTAATGTGCATATCAACCCCTCTATGAAATAAATAGCCTCCAATCCAACGGAATTGCATGTTGTGCTATACTATTTGTTTTCTTTCATTAGGCATTAGGTGCTTGGGTAACTTTCCCACTGCCAAGTAATTTGCGACATCCACATACCACGATGTTTTCACAGTTATAGCAAATAAATGTTCATCAGGAAACTGGTCTTCTACTGTTGCCGAGTCATCTGTCTTTGACATTCATGAAAGGAAGTCTGTTACTGGATTTTCTTTTCTTGGTCGATCTTTAATTGTTCTATCAAATTCCTGCAAAAGAATCAACCATCTTGTCACTCTTCCATTTGTAACAGGTTTATTAGCTAGATATTTAATAGGAGAGTGATCAGTGTATAAAACCACAGGTATCCTGTTATATAATGTCTAAATTTATTGATAGCATAGATTACAACCAAAAATTCTTTTTCAATAATAGTATAATTTAATTCAGCAGGAGATATATTTTTGCTAAAATAGTATATTGCATATGGTTTTTTATCTTCCTACTAGCTGAGAACTGCTCTAATGGCTGTATCTAAAGCGTTGGATGAAATATGGAATGGAAAATCCCAGTTTGGACCCCGTAATACTGGGGTTGTTGATACAAGCCGTTTTAAATCTTCAAAAGCACTGTCACATTTATCAGTCCAAATGAAATCAGTATTTCCTATTAATGCATATAGCGGTGCAGCAATCTGAGAAAAATTCTTTATAAATCTTCTATAATAGCCAGAAAATCCCAAGAAACTGCATACCTCAATTTGTGTGGAAGGGGTAGGTATTAAAAGAATTATCTGAATCTTTTCTGGAACTACCTAGATTCCAGCTGCTGAGATATAGTGACCCAAGATGAGGCCCTCGATCATCATCATGTGGAATTTTTCATGGCTTAAACAGAGTCTGGTGGCAATGCATCTTTGCATAACTTTCTCTAATGTTTGTAATGCTGGCTCGAAGTCATCTCCATAAGGTGTAAAGTCATACATGTACATCTCAAGCCCTTCATTTATCAGATCTGAAAAAATGTTGAGTATAGCCCTCTGGAATGTGGCACGTGCATTGCACAACCCAAAAGGTAAGACCCTGTAAGAAAATGTTCCCTAAGGGCAGGTAAAGGTAGTCTTATCCTGATCTTCAGGGGAAACCTAAATTTGATTGTATCCACTAAAGCCATCTAGGAAAGAAAATAATTTTTTTCCTGCCAATGTGTCCAAGACTTGGTCAATGAACAGGAGGGGAAAATGGTCTTTTTGGGTTGCTTTATTAAGCTCTCTATAGTCAACACATATATGCCACTTTCCATTATTTTTCGGCACCACTACTAATGGAGAGACCCATTTGCTGTTAGATATGGGGTAGATGAAGTTTACATCTAACAATTTTTGTAGTTCAATTTTAACAATATCTTTAAGATGAGGATTTAACCTTCGTTGAGGTTGTCGAATGGGCCTGGCATCTTTCTCTGTATAAATGTGGTACATGCATAATTGGGGATCAATCCCTTTCATGTCCGGGTAATCCCACGCAAAGACCTCTTTATATTTTCTGAGGAGTTGAACAAGCTTCTGCTCTTGGTCAGGAGTCAGGTTTTTATTAATATTTAAAGTTTTTCCTGGCTCAATTTCTATGGTTTTTCTGTTACAAACAGAAGTTGTTGGTATTGATTGATCATTAATATCTCTTAAGGGATCTTCTTCTATTCATTATCGATGGCTACTTTGATCATGTGACATTTTAGGTGGAATACGACATTTGGTTGGTTAATGTAAGTGTTAATGATGTCATCTTCTGTTTTATCCTTAAATTCGAGAGCATCTTCTATGGTTAGCAGTGATCTAATGTTTTTAGTTAGATATGATACAGGTTGTTTTCTGGTTTTGATTATTGTTAAACTTGGCTGAGCTGGAGGATATAAGGCTAAATTCTTCACATTGCTTCCTCTTGCTATAGTCATGCTGCTTGTTTGACAGCTTATGTAAGCATCCACTGTTGCTAGCCAAGGTCTACCTAAAATTAGGGGATGTCCATCGAGTCGGTTTCTAGGATTGATGATTAGAAAATCTGCTGGGTATTCCCAAGAGTCTACAGACACCATTACATCTCGTAATGTGCCTTCTGGTTTGACTACCGATCGGTCAGCTAGTTCCAACAAGGTCGTGGTTGGGTCCAAGGATGTAATGCCAATCTTTGACAAGTTGTAGTTGTGAGAATATTGATTGTTGCTCCTAAATCGAATAATGCACTAGGGAAGGAGCATCCGTTTATTTTCACAGTGACTATAGGATTTCATGGGTCCTCATATTTTACAGGTGTTTCTCTACCTGATAGCAAATCGGATAAGGTACCAACTACATGGATAGTTGGGGTTGTTTTTATTTTCCTCTTTGGCTTTTTCATACACAATCCTTTAATAGTTTTTGCATAAATTGGAATGTCTTGAATAGCCTGGAGGAGTGGTACTTTTATACACAAATTTTTCAATTCTCCTAGAAGATCAAAATCGGGATATTCAATTAGGCGAGGTATGATTAATCTTTCTAGGAGTGGTGGAGAAGAGATGGTCATTTGATCATGATTTTTCTGTCTAACCATGTTCTCCACTTGTGGTGCTTGTTCTATAGGTGACAGATCTTCAATTTGTACATTTTTATCCCCCTATGATTCTATTATCTACCCAGATATTAATTGAAGCTCATTGCACTCCCTTAGCTCGGTTTTTGGCTCTGGTCCTTCAATAATTTGCATAGATTGGACTGGTCGGTTGTTGGGGTTTGGGTTGGGTTGGGTTGGGAGCTGTAGTTGTAGGTTGGTCTGAGGGTTCTATTGCAATCTGTAGGGTGCTGGCAGTGTGGGTTGAGGTAGGGGGATTGTTCCTGTTGGCTGATTTGTAGGTCTTTTCCAGCTTGACTGCCAGTTCTGGTTCTATGAAGTCGAGGGTGGCCATTGGGATTGATATGCATTATTCTACCAAAATGGTGGGAAATAAGAGGGATTTTGCCAATTGTTATTTTGATTTGATTGGTTGGGCTAAGGTGGCATAAGGAAAGGTTATTGTGACCAATTGGAAAAAGGTGGTTGATTCTGCCACATGGCTCCTGGGTATTGTTGCGAATTATATTGCGAAGTATGAAAGAAAGAAGATGGATCAGTCGGCATACCTATTTGTCGTGGTTTCCATTGGCGACGCTGATTTATCAAGTAGATTGGTTCTATTTCTTCCTCTGCCTCCTTATAGACTACTTTTAGCCCTGGGAGTGATGGGCTGTTAGGCCCCTATACTACTAGTGTAACCCCTTATTGTTATTAGTACAACCCCCTTATTATATTTTTGTACCCATCTAGTCCCCATATTGTTGTTATTGTTCCCCATAGATGCCCACTATTGTTAGTATTGTGCCCTTACCTTAATATTGTTATGTCGGCTCTGATTATATTATGACCCCTTAGACTCCTATATATAGAAAGGAGGTCATGTCATTTGTATCATCCAAGAATTGTTCATTTATGTAATGTAAAGGAGGTTTCCCCCTCGAAGAGGCTGAATTATAAGGCGTTGATCTATCTTTTCTATCTTTTTGTGAGTTGGTTTCATAACATTTGGTGTCAGAGCTGTGGATTCTAGGGTTTCGCTACTCCAAACAGGCCATCGTGGGATTTTCGCTATAACTATTTCACTACAAAGTTTTAGAAGCTAAGAAAAAAAACCCATTTAAGAAAAATTCGGTCTGAACCTTGGCTCTAACTTTCAGATCCTGTCTCGCTATATTTTTGGAGATATAGTCTGAGGAATTTATGGTTTTTGCAGACCCCCGAATTACATTCCAAATAGGTGACTTGGGGAAAATCGTCATAACTTTATCTCTGAGCATTAGATTGAAATTTAGTAAGAAGTTATAGAAAGATGACAGACTGTAGTTTCTTGTGTATATTTTTTAGATCCTAAGGTTAACACAATGACACATGGTACTTCATACAAGTTCAATCTTTTGAAAAGGTATATAATCTGGTCATCTTGGGAGATTGTTCATAACTCTTTCTTGGAGAATCTAAATTTGATCAGAATGGTGGCATTGGAAAGAGGAAGTAGAGGGCTACTGTAGGTCACAATTTTAGAACTGGAAGAACTGAAATTACAGAGTTATATTCATTTCAAGATCGAGCTCCTAAAATCAAGAAAAGGCGATATGAGGAAGTTTGATGGCAAGGATCCGGTAAATTGGATACTTTAGATGGAGCAATATTTTGATCTACATGGTGTACCACTATTACAAAAGGTATGTATTGCATCTTCATATTTAGAATCGGATCAATTTTTATGGTATAAAGGGCTTTGTTCTCGTACACAACTTGTTACTTGGTCAATTTTGACAAGAGGAAATGATAGCACATTATGAGGATATAAAGAGCAACACCTTCTTTAGAGCAACACCACAACAATTGGAAAGAGTAAAAGGGCTTTGTTACATAGTGGAAAGTAAAATTATCGCAACAAGGAACTCTACCCAACACAACTATAAAGATGGAAGTGTTGTTTCTCCTAGCCTTCCACAACCTACAAGGGTTACACCACAACAACTGGAAGAAAA
>APFE031296231.1:90958-133864 GCA_000404065.3 Pinus taeda | reverse complement strand
TGTTTAATGAGCACGAAGTGACAAGACGCTCACTTACACCTTTTCTTTTAGAGAGTCTGAAAAGGATCAAAAGTGACTGCTCTGGAAGTTCTAGGAAAAAAGGTTTACCAAGTAACCCATAAAACTGCTATATACACCTTGGCAATCATATGAGAACCAAGGACTTTACGTACTGCAGTAAATCTTCTCGAATGCTGTGTTCAGTGCGTTACGGTTCACAAGGCGGCAGACTCGGCTTCCTATGGATAAAGGATGCAACCCTAATGGAGTCTCTCCATATATACCAACGGTACGTGGGAGCCCAATCCGTACTAGCACTTATCGTTTCACCGTGGAGGAATCACCCAACCACTCGACGGTAAGCTACTAGGTTTAAAGACGCCGGAACACGTCTCTAGCCTAGACCTCTAGATATTCACGTTAAGTTCCAATGCATTTTTAGATAAATTTGGTTAATTTTACGGTTGATCTTTGAATTAAGTTTTAGTTTCGGGTCCTACCGTATGATCTCTCAAAAACACCTAAATGCAACAATATGCCAAAGATCATCATTTTGTTCGATGAATTCTAACTATAAGAAGGTTGAGAATCTTTCAAACAAACAAAACGAATTCAAGCAATCACGCGACCTAATGCAACTAATAGCAAGGAAATGAAACATTTCTCTTGAAGGCACAAAACAACGAAATTCTCTTTCCTTTCAACTATTAAATGCAAAAGACACTAGTTTGCTTTTCTTTTCAATGACATAAAAGTGCTTCTAAAATGACTTAGAGAGACAGCAACACTAAGTGAAAGAATTAAAATCACTCAATGCACACACAAGACAATTCCCAAGTCACAAAAAAAAAAAACCAGTTTCCCAAATCAAAGGAAAACAAAGGCTTATGAGCTATGTGATCTAAGCTCCACAAGACACCGAGGAATTCAAAGGAGGAAAGAAAATCACTTGGAACACAATCACACACTTCCGACAATTACCAAACAAAAGTGAAAACAAAAATGAAGTGGGCTGGCCAACCAAGAACACAAGATCCCAAACGGGAGGCTAGACACACACGGCCACTAGATGCCCTAGGGTTTGAGTGTGAAATCAATGGAAAAAGCGAACACCCAAAGGATGAGGGTTCAAAACCAGACAAGCAACGATTCGACACACTTCAGTAATCGCGAAAGTCAAGACAAAATGCAAACCAAGCAATAGAAAGCAAAAAGGAAGGCTTCGCAGAAACTGAAAACAAGCAACAAACGAACCCTCGCAGAACAAGGCTTCGCAAGCAAGCGTGTCACAGCTTAGGCAAAATAAACAAGTCAAAAGCCAAGTGGAAAAAGCAGGGGACAGCCAAACCAAGAGGTTCAGGGAGTCAATTTGAACAAAAAAGAGTTTTACAGGATCAGCGTGGGTGACCCCTCAGCAACAAAGCGATGAAAAGAAAAGGTCTGTAGCAACTTTGCGCTGTCAGCGCGGAAGGGCACGGATAAAGGGCGCTGGACCGAAAACAGGGTCAGCGCGACTGTTAAATGACGCGATGACAGGGAAAACAAAGAAGACACTGTGCGATGTCAGCGCACCTGTTCTGAAATAAAACGCGATGAGGCTAAAAAACAAATAAAATCGAACCAAAAACCCCCAAACAAAGGCAACAGGCTTTCAAAGCAATTAAAGCAGTTCCCAGGATGAACCAGGAAACAAATCAACAACAAATCAATCCCCAAACTTTGACAAAGAAGCAATAATCAAATCAAAAACAAGGATGAACTACAAAGAGACAAGCAAGCTCCCCAGCGGAGTCGCCAAATTGTTGGAGAGGTAAATCCCCTCTACGGATAGAGGCGATCCCTACTAGCCCAAAGGGGGTATAGAAACAATCAAACAATGCTACTCTGCAGGTTCCTAGTTGTATTTAACAAGTGGGTAAAGGAAACCTACTTGGATTGCAACGCTATGTTTGACGAAGAGATGATCCTCTCGCTCCTTTGCTCCAGCCGATCACAGTCCTCCACTATCCTCACAGACGGACATCTGCACAAGCAAAGAGAGAACAAACACAAGCGTAAAATCTACTAAAAACAACTATGTATCAGTCAAGAAAGATACAATTCACATTAATCATTCATAGGACAAATGGAAATGGAACCATAAGAGTAGTCATCTATCTTTATTAATCAGAAAATAGAGTAAGGTACAACCGAAGTCCTGACGCTGAATCCTTCTCTAGAGGGTCCAGCCAACATGTCTTCCAAGCATTCACCTTTGAAGTGGATCTCCCAAGTCAAAGAGGTCTCTCTCTCACATACAAGGCAACAAACTCATGACCTTCCTCAAGCTCAAAAGCAATCCTCGCACAACACACCAAATGCCTACAATGAACAGCACTAATGCACTAAGAATTCCTCACACAAAGTCTATATGTTCCAAAACTAGCTGCTCATGGGCAATGGAGGAGGCTTATAAAGGAGAAGGAGTCTCCATGAATAGTTAAAGGATGAGATTTCCCCTAATATAAGTGGATGATCAGTCGAAAGACATGCTAGAGAAAGGATGGCGACCTCAACAATGCTAACAGCCAAGTCTGGAGTCATCTGAAAGGCTGGCTGTTAGAACAAACTCACCTAAACAGGATCAGCGCGGGTGCAAAACTAGGCTGGCACGCTGGCATCACAAATCAACTATAGAAGAGGCCCGGTCAGCGCGTAGTGATAAAAACGGAGGGCGCGCTGTCCGTGAAATTAGACCAACACGGAAAACACATGTGCTTCCGCGCTGGCAGCGCAGAAGTTACATTATCCTCCGCCAGTCAGCGCGGTTATTTTAGAAACAGATGCGATGATCCAATTAACTTAGGCAAAGAGGGTTTTTAGCCATTTCAGAGAGCATAAGCATGATGAATGTGATTTTATGACATAGTAGGGAGACTGACAGGATGACAGTGACATTGTATTGTGTAACACCTAGGCTTGGGTGCTAGGGCGCGACTTGGAAACCCAAAAATGTTTTGCGCCGGGCAGAAGCCCCAAATTTTAGGCGCGACATGGAAACCCCAAGTTTCCCCCGGCTTGGGCACCGGGGCACGACTTGGAAACCCCAAAATTAAGCGCCCTCGGTTTCGGTCATGGCGCGACATGGAAACCCCAAGTTTCGCCAAGCTTGGGTGTCGGGACCCAACTTGGAAACCCCAAAATGTTTTGTGCTAGGTGGAAGCCCCAAATTTTAGGCGCGACATGGAAACCCCAAATTTCTCCAGGCTTGGACACCGGGGCGCGACTTGGAAACCCTAGAATGCTTTGTGCCGGGTGGAAGCCCCAAATTTAGGGCGTGACATGGAAACCCCCAGTTTCCCCAGGCTTGGGCGCTGGGGCACGACTTGGAAACCCCAATTTTTTTAGCGCCGGGCGGAACCCCCAAATTTTAGGCGTGACATGGAAACCCCAATTTTTTGGCATGACATGGAAGCCCCAGATTTTAGGCGCTGGGTGGAAACCCCAAATTTTTGGCACGACATGGAAGGCCCAAATTTTAGGCTATGGGTGGAAACCCAAAATGTTTGGCGCTAGGGTGCGGCATGGAAACCCCAATTGTTCCCATGCTTGGGCCGTGGCACGACATGGAAACCCCAGTTTTCCCGGGCTTCGGCTCCTTTTCCGTCGTAGTGTGGAAACCCCAAATTTCCTGCCCCCAAGCAATAAAAAATTGTCATCTGGAGGAAGAGGCAAATGGGTGAGAGTGGGAGGGTTGCGCGCATTTTTTTGTGACAAGAGCCAAGCTTTGAATCGAGGGGACCAAGGGCTGAATCTCAGTAGATCGTGGTAGGAAGGCCACTCTGCCACTTACAATATCCCATCGCATATTTAAGTCGTCTGCAAAGAATTCTTCTGAACGACTGTTTGGAATTGAAATTCAAAGTTTCCATGACCGAGATGCTTCATGGTTGCGTTTTGCAAGTGACACGAGCCCCTGGGGGTGAAAATGTGACGCCCCTACTGCGAGTTGAGATACAGTCGAAGAGTGACATGCACCGCTTCTAGCGTGGATTCTGACTTAGAGGCGTTCAGTCATAATCTGACACACGGTAGCTTCACGTCACTGGCGTTTCAACCAAGCGCGATGACCAGTTGTGTGAATCAACAAATCCTCTCGTACTAAGTTGAATTACAATTGTAGTGCGGCTCATCAGTAGGGTAAAACTAACCTGTC
The DNA here is from genome assembly GCA_000404065.3 of Pinus taeda. Lineage (NCBI taxonomy): Eukaryota > Viridiplantae > Streptophyta > Pinopsida > Pinales > Pinaceae > Pinus > Pinus taeda. The sequence goes on along the minus strand of APFE031296231.1, from coordinate 129,669 downwards.
TCACGAAGATCTAAACCCAACTCACGTTCTCTATTGGTGGGTGAACAATCCAACACTTGGTGAATTCTGCTTCACAATGATAGGAAGAGCTGACATTGAAGGATCAAAAAGCAACGTCGTTATGAACGCTTTCCTGCCACAAGCCAGTTATCCCTATGGTAACTTTTTTGACACCTCTAGCTTCAAATTCCGAAAATCTAAAGAATCGATAGGCCATGCTTTCATAGTTTGTATTCGTACTGAAAATCAAAATCAAATGAACTTTTACCCTTTTGTTCCACACGATATTTTTGTTCTCGTTGAGCTCATCTTAGGACACTTGTGTTATCTTTTAACAGATGTGCCGCCCTAGCCAAACTCCCCACCTGAAAATGTCTTCTGCCCGGATCGACCCGCCGAAACGTGCCTTAAGGCCAAAAATAGGGGCAGTGCCCCGTCTCCACCCCACGGAATAAGTAAAATAACGTTAAAAGTAGTGTTATTTCACTTGCGCCGAAAACAACTCCCACTTATTCTACACCTCTCAAGTCATTTCACAAAGTCGGACTAGAGTCAAGCTCAACAGGGTCTTCTTTCCCCACTGATTCTGCCAAGATCATTCCCTTGGCTCTGGTTTCGCTAGATAGTAGATAGGGACAGTGGGAATCTCGTTAGTCCATTCATGCACGTCACTAATTAGATGACGAGGCATTTGGCTACATTAAGAGAGTCATAGTTACTCCCGCCGTTTACCTGCGCTTGGTTGAATTTCTTCACTTTGACATTCAGAGCACTGGGAAGAAATCACATTGCGTCAGCATCCGTAGGGACCATCGCAATGCTTTTTTTTAATTAAATAGTGAGGTTCCCCTTGTCTGTACCAGTTCTGAGTCGACTATTCGACACCTAGGGAAAAGCCCCCGGCAAGAGGCATTCTACACCCGTAGCCCAATACACACGCAACTGCCCACCCTCGCCGTGAGAGCAACTCGGGAAGACTGCCGATAACCCACGAGTTGAGGGCGCAGATCCCTAGGCCCAGCCCTCAGAGCCAATCCTTTTCCCGAAGTTACGGATCCGTTTTGTCGAATTCCCTTACCTACATTGTTCTATTGACCAGAGCTTGTTCACCTTGGAGACCTGATGCAGTTATGAGTACGACCAGGCATGAATGGTAGCCGGTCCTCCAGATTTTCAAGGGCCGCCGAGGGCGCACCAGACACCGCAAGGCGTGCGGTGCTCTTCCAGCTGCTGGACCCTATATCCGAGTGAATCGATTCCAGAGTGGGCAAGCTGTTAAAAAGAAAATATAACTCTTCTCGAGGCCCCCGATGACATCTCCTGATTTCCTAATGTTGTCGCCTGCCGCCACGCCCCTATTCGGGAATATTAACCTAATTCCCTTTCGATGTTCATGAAGAGTGCACCCTTGCTACAAGGCTTCCCCATCTCTTAGGATCGACTAACCCATGTCCAAGTGTTGTTCACATGGAACCTTCCCCACTTCAGTCTTCAAAGTTCTCATTTGAATATTTGCTACTACCACCAAGATCTGCACCGGGGGCCAATCCACCCAAGCTCATGCCCGAGGTTTCTCAACAACCCCCACGTCCTCCTACTCATCGGAGCTAGGCAATTGCTCTGACGGTTGAGTATAGGATGCGCGCTTCAGTGCCATCTATTTTTGGGGCTAGTTGATTCGGCAGGTGAGATTTTACACACTCCTTAGTGGATTTCGACTTCCATGACCATCGTCCTACTGTCTTAATCAACTAACACCCTTTGTGGGATCTAGGTTAGCGCACAATTTGGCATTGTAACTCGACTTTCGGTTCATCCTGCATCGCCAGTTTTGCTTACCAAAATGGCCCACTTGGAGCTCTCGATTCCACGGTGCGGCTCAATGGAGCATCCGCACCCTCTTACCTATTTAAAGTTTGAGAATAGGTCGTGGGAGTTATGCCCCTGATGCCTCTAATCATTTGCTTTACCTGATAAAACTTGCACGTGAGCTCCAACTATCCTGAGGGAAACTTCGGAGGAAACCAGCTACTAGATGGTTCGATTAGTCTTTCGCCCCTATACCCAAGTCAGATGAATGATTTGCACGTTAGTATCACTACGAGCCTCCACCAGAGTTTCCTCTGTCTTCGCCCTGCTCTGGCTTCGCCCTGCTCTCTGCCAAGGAAAAACCTCTCTCTCTTAGAGAGGAAAACCCTTTCATAAATTTCTCTTATTGAAGCTTCTTATTGGTCATTTTGAAGCCCTAGACCCTTGACAATGCTATCCTCCCAGCACAAGTCGAGTCCTTCCTCCTCTTTGCCCTTTCTTTCTTAGGCACTTCGTTCCCCGACACTGTGTCCTTCTTTCAACTTTTGATAGTCCATGGCGGACTAGCTCTAGAAGGGACTCCAACCTTTGATCCTTAGCGAGATCATTTACCAATGAAGAAACCTTCATTCTCTTCACCGACCAAGCCTTTCTCTTGACGCGAGGTTGCAGACTCGATGTACACCAAGTTTACTACACCTGGGGTGATTTCCATTGCGACGAGACAGGGAAACCCCAAATTTCCCGCACTTGGGATGCTTTCAACAAGGCGAGACATGGAATCCCCGGGTTCCCTGCAATTTGGCGACTTTTGTGGAGGAGGGACTGGGAGACCCCATGTCACGCTCCTATCCTAGTGGTAGTATTTCAACCACGCATAAGTGGGTGTGGCACCACTGTACTTTTTCCTTTTACCAATACTTGAGTACAAGGTCTGTGCCTACTTCAACACTCAATCAATTTTCCAATAAGTGTTCTTAACAATGCAGTGAAAATAACTTACCATAAATTTATCTTAAATTATTCTTTCAACACTCAATCAATTTTCCAATAAGTATTCTTAACAATGCAGTGAAAATAACTTACCATAAATACTTTTGTAGTACTTCCACTATTTTCTCAACCTCAAAATGCCCAACGACGCAACTGTAGTGTGCTTCCATCTCTTGTAACGCTCGCTGAAGGAACACAAAGGTTCCAGTGCATAACAGTGCATCCTTGAGGTGAAAATATGGAACTTGCTAACCCTCCAAGTGTGTCTGGTATGTGTTGCTGAATTCTCAGTGGCATTTTTAGAGAAGTGGAAAATCAGAAGTCTCATGTCCATAACACAAACCTACGGTAGATGTCGGCAAGACCCAGAGAGTTGCGGAGCTCTCTTAGAGTGTTTGGGGTTGGCCAATCTCGAATAAATTGGATCTTGGCTATATCCACATGCACCCAGCATTCATCAATAATATATCCCAGATACTAAACCCCGTGTCATGTGGTCATGCTGCACTGCCCATGGCCTGCACGACACAACCCCACACCTGAACTACGAACTTTTTCGCCCGACTTTCCGTTCCGTGGCGCCCAAACTCTACCCGTTGGTGCGGTCCATAGTGAGGGCGCGTGGCCCGCATGCAGTGCGGCCTGCCTGCCCGGACAGTAACCCACCTCACTCTGCCTGTCGATGCTACCAAGTCCGACCCACCCTCTGTAATCTACCCACCAGTGCGGCCCTCTTACCCGCGTCCTTCTCTTCCTTCTGTTTTCGCCCAACTCCTTCCTTCGTTCGATGTCCCTTCATCAAATGCCATCCTCCTTACTTATATGCATTCTTTTGCCCAAGGGACGTGTCTCTCGGGGATAACAAGGTTCAGCTCCATCAACATGCATGCCCGACTGACCTGCCACATAACCTCGACACACCCCATTCCAAAAAATCGCCATGTCCCTTTGTGTGCACCGTCGCACCCATGGGTCGGCTCCAACACCTCGCTGATTACACCCATTGCCGCACGTTGTACACCCATCCACGTCCTAACTCATCCGCACATGGTCACCTCTTTCATCCGGGCACCGAACAAGGGTCGCCCGCGTGCCTTCCATCGGTGACTCGCCCATCGTGTAGGTATCAAGGGGTGTGCGCCATGCCCAACATGGCGTGCCCGCTATGAGTGTGCCCATCACCATCGCGCATAAGTGAATGTCGTGCCAAGACTTTGCATATAACCGAACGCTCACCCGAGTCACATATAACCAAACTCGAGCACCCGTACTACAGGTTCGGTCTCTCGACTCTCTCGGGCGCTCCCGATTTGAATACTTGACACCCCCCCACGTACATGGTAGAGGTTTCCAGCGCGATGGGACATGGAAACCCTAGATTTCACGCGCACTTGGGCAGTTGTCGTCACGGCGGGGCAGGGAAACCCCGCTTTCCCCGCACTTGGATGGCTCCCCTCTCAATGAGGCATGAAAACCCCAAGTTCCAGAGACAGACCAGGCAAGCGGTTTCCACCCCGCCGCAAAATGGAAACCCCGAGTTCGCAAGACTTGGGAGGTTCTTCATCGTTCCACGACATGGAAACCATGAGTTCCATAAACATTGTCGATTTTGGTCGCGTTGTGACATGGAAACCCAAGTTCCCCGCGCCGGGGCTGTGGTTTTCACCCGGGCGGGAGATGGAGACCCCAGAGGTTCCCGAAATTAGGAAATTTCCCTCATGCCACGAAACATAAAGCCCCCGGGTTCCACGGACTCAGGCATTTCTCTGTCGTTCCACGGCATGGAAACTCGATCTCCCTGCACTGAGGTCGCAGTTTCTGTCGTGGCGGTACATGGAAGACCCCGAGGTCACGGTTTCCATCATGCCACAGAATGGAAAGCCCTGTGTTTGGTAGACTTGGGCGGCCGTTCCTTGTCGTGCGATGACATGGAAACCTTAAGCTCCCCAAACTTGAGCGGTCGTTCCCTGTTGTGCGGTGACATGGAAACCTAAAGCTCCCTAGACTTGTGTGGCAGTTTTAGCCGTGGCGCAAGCGACATGGGAACCCCGTGTGTCACGCCCCCAGGCCTACATAGTATTTCAACCGTACTTGGTGAGTTGCGGTGCCACCGAACACTTTCTTTTCACCAATAATTATGTTCATGGACTACGCCTAACCATTAGTCTACTTAGTTTGTTTTTCGCAACCAAGTATTATTATGTTTCCTTTATACTAATGAACACCCATACACATTCATTATCATCAACAATTATACATGAAGAACACAATTGCACAGTATAAAAGGGAGGGGAAACTCCCTGAACAATGAGTCTGCCCGAACACAATATATTATTCAACTTTACAATGTTTACAAGGCTTTACAAGTATACTTGGGAAACACCAAGTTTCATACTTAGCCAATTTTACAAATAGGCAACACCTCCATGTGCCGACCGAGTTCCTTGCCCAAGCTGGGCGGGCGCGCCCTCGCACGAGCTGCCAACCGCACTCCTCAACCGAACCTCGTTTACCGCTGCACGACGGGTGAGCGACCTCACCCGAGTCACCCAGCATTTCCTTTTGCATGACGGTCGGGCGACCTACCCAAGTCACCGGAGACACCTCCATGTTTCTTCTTCCACGACGGGCAGGCAACCTACCCGAGTCACCCGTGTCACACCGAACGGCGGGTGCCTTCCTTACCCACACCCTCACCCGATAACAGAAACCTGTGCATATCGTGTGTGCTTGCCCAAGAGTGGGCACATATATGCCCGTGCCTCTTTTGCGACCTGCTCCACTACTTCGCACTTTTTTCTTGATCACCGAATGCTCATGTTCGAACATCCATATTTGAATGAATGCCAAGTGCTCCAACTCCTTGCCATATTTATACGAGCGGTTGGCGAGTCGCTGCCCAGGCTGACTCGATCGTCGCGTGCCAAAACGCCCTTACACATCGCAAATTTGCCATCCGATTGTTGGTCGGCCAACAATATTTCGTTCAAGTCGCCCCAACATGTAAGTTGGCCCATGGGTTTTCCAAATGCTCCCTCGCTATAAACCAACCATCGCTCCACCTCTAATGCACATTATACTTATGTCCCTTCGCACATTTCAGTCGTAGATTTCGCACTTCACACCGACGGGAAGAAACCGAACCTCTGGTCCTTACACCGCGTTCCCCAGACTTGGGTAGCAATTTTTGTTGTGACGCGAAATGGAAGCCCCATGTGTCCACTGACTTGGGTAGCAATTTTTGTTGTGACGCGAAATGGAAGCCCCATGTGACCGAAAAATGGACACCCCAAGTTCCCCGGACTTTGGTGGCTTTTCGTGGCCCCATGACATGGAAATCCGAAGTTCCATAGACTCTCGTGGGAGTTAGGATGTGCCGCGACATGGAAACCACAAGTTCCCCAGACTTGGGCAGCTGTTTCGAAACACCCCAAGTTCCCGAGACTTGTGAGCTGGTTTGCATCATCATGGAAACCCCGAGTTTCCCACGTTGGGGAATTGTTGAAAACCCCACGTCTCCATCGTGCTGTAAAATGTGGAAACCCGTGGTTCCATTAAGGGTGGGACATGGAAACCCCAAGTTTCCCAGGCTTGGGCGCCGAGGTGCGACTTGGAAACCCCCAGTTTCCGTAGGCTTGGGCACCACCGGTTTCGGTCGTCGCGTGACATGGAAACCCCGAGTTTCCCCAGGCTTGGGTGCCGGGGTGCGACTTGGAAACCCAAAAATGTTTTGCGCTGGGCAGAAGCCCCAAATTTTAGGCGCGACATGGAAACCCCAAATTTCCCTAGGCTTGGGCGCCGGGGTGCAACTTGGAAACCCCAAAATTAAGTGCAGCAGGTTTCGGTCGTGGCACAACATGGAAACCCCAAGTTTCCCCAGGCTTGGGCACCAGGGCGCGACTTGGAAACCCTAAAATGTTTTGCACCGAGTGGAAGCCCCCATTTGTAGGCGCGACATGGAAACCCCAAGTTTCCCTAGGCTTGGGCGCGGGGGCACGACTTGGAAACCCCAAAATTAAGCACCATCGGTTTCGGTCGTGGCGCGACATGGAAACCCCAAGTTTCCCCAGGCTTGGGCATGGCTTGGAAACCCCAAAATGTTTTGTACCGAGCGGAATCCCCAAATTTTAGGCGCGACATGGAAACCCCAAGTTTCCCCAGGCTTGGGCACCGGGGCGCGACCTGGAAACCCCAAAGTTTTTAGCACTGGGTAGAACCCTGAAATTTTAGGCACGACATGGAAACCCCAAATTTTTGGCGCGACATGGAAACCCCAAATTTTTGGCGTGACATGGAAGCCCCAGATTTTAGGTGCCGAGTGGAAACCCCAAATTCTTGGCATGACATGAAGCCCCAAATTTTAGGCGCCGGGTGGAAACCCCAAATTTTGGGCGCCGAGTGGAAACCCCAAATTTTGGGTGCCGGGACACAGCATGGAAACCCCAATTGTTCCCATGCTTGGGCGTTGTGGTGCGACATGGAAACCCCAATTTTCCCAGGCTTCGGCGACTTTTCCGTCACCGCGTGGAAACCCCAAATTTCCCGCCCCCAAGCAATAAAAAATCATCGTTTGGAGGAAGAGGAAAATGTGCGAGAGTGGGAGGGTTGCGTGGATTTGTTTGTGACAAGATCGAAGCTCTGAATTGAGCCAACCAAGGGCTGAATCTTAGTGGATCGTGGCAGCAAGGCCACTTTGCCACTTACAATACCCCGTCGCATATTTAAGTCGTCTGCAAAGGATTCTTCTGAATGACCGTTTGGAATTGAACTTCAAAGTTGCCCCGACCGAGATGCTTCATGGTCACAATTTGCAAATGACACGGGCCCCTCGAGGCGACAAAGCGACGCCCCTACTGTGGGTCAAGATACAGTTGAAGAGTGACATGCACTGCTTCTAGTGTGGATTCTGACTTAGAGGCGTTCAGCCATAATCTGACACATGGTAGCTTTGTGCCACTCACTTTTCAACCAAGCGTGATGACCAATTATGTGAATCAATGGTTCCTCTCGTACTAAGTTGAATTACTATTGCAGTGCGGTTCATCAGTAGGGTAAAACTAACCTGTCTCACGACAGTCTAAACCCATCTCATGTTCCCTATTGGTGGGTGAACAATCCAACACTTGGTGAATTTTGCTTCACAATGATAGGAAGAGCTAACATCGAAGGATCAAAAAGCAACGTCGCTATGAACGATTGGTTGCCACAAGCCAGTTATCCCTGTGGTAACTTTTCTGACACCTCTAGCTTCAAATTCTGAAAATCTAAAGGATTGATAGGCCACGCTTTCACGGTTTGTATTCGTACTGAAAATCAAAATCAAATGATCTTTTACCCTTTTGTTCCACACGAGATTTTTGTTCTCGTTGAGCTCATCTTAGGACACCTGCATTATCTTTTAATAGGTGTGCCGCCCCAGCCAAACTCCCCACTTGACAATGTCTTCCGCTTGGATCGACCCGCCAAAACGTGCCTTAAGGCCAAAAAAAAGGGCAATGCCCCATCTCCACCCCATGGAATAAGTAAAATAACGTTAAAAGTAGTGGTATTTCACTTGCGCCGAAAACAGCTCCCACTTATTCTACCCCTCTCAAGTCATTTCACAAAGTCGGACTAGAGTCAAGCTCAACAAGGTCTTCTTTCCCTGTTGATTCTGCGAAGCCTGTTCCCTTGGCTGTGGTTTTGCTAGATAGTAGATAGGGACAGTGTGAATCTCGTTAATCCATTCATGCGCGTCACTAATTAGATGACGAAGCATTTGGCTACCTTAAGAGAGTCATAGTTACTCTCGCCGTTTAGCCGCGCTTGGTTGAATTTCTTCACTTTAACATTCAGAGCACTGGGCAGAAATCACATTGTGTCAGCATCCACAGGGACTATCGCAATGCTTTGTTTTAATTAAACATTCAGATTCCCCTTGTCCGTACCAGTTCTGAGTCGACTGTTCGACGCCTAGGGAAAAGCCCCCGGCAGGGGACATTCTATGCCCGTAACCCAATCGGCACGAGACTGCTCACCCTCATCACGAGAGCAGCTCAGGCAGATTGCTGACAACCCACGAGTTGATGGTGTAGGCCCCTAGGCCCAACCCTCAGAGCCAATCCTTTTCCCGAAGTTACGGATCGGTTTTCCAACTTCCCTTACCTACATTTTTCTATTGACCAGAGGTTGTTCACCTTGGAGACATGATGCGGTTATGAGTACGATCGGGCATGAACGGTACTCAGTCCTCCAGATTTTCAAGGGCCACCGGGGGTGCACTAGACACCGCAAGACGTGCGGTGCTCTTCCAGCTGCTGGACCCTATCTCCGAGTGAACCAATTCCAGGGTGGGCAAGCTATTAAAAGGAAAAGATAACTCTTCCCGGGGCCCCTAACGACGTCTCCAGATTTCCTAACGTTGTTGCCCGCTGCCATGTCCCGGTTCGGGAATATTAACCTGATTCCCTTTCGATGCTCATGCAAAGTGCACCCTTGATACAAGGCTTCCCCATCTCTTAGGATCGACTAACCCATGTCCAAGTGCTGTTCACATGGAACCTTTCCCCACTTCAGTCTTCAAAGTTCTCATTTGAATATTTTCTACTACCACAAAGATTTGCACCGGGGGCTGATCCACCCAAGGTCATGCCCGAGGTTTCTCAACGACCCCCGCGTCCTCCTACTCATTAGAGCAAGGCAATTGCTCCAACAGTCAAGTATAGGTTGTGCGCTTCAGTGCCATCCATTTTCTAGGCTAGTTGATTCGGCAGGTGAGTTGTTACACACTCCTTAGCAGATTTTGACTTCCATGACCACCGTCCTGATGTCTTAATCAAAAAACACCCTTTGTGGGATCTAGGTTAGCACGCAATTCGGAATCGTAACTCGACTTTCGGTTCATCCTGCATCGCCAGTTCTGCTTACCAAAAATGGCCCACTTGGAGCTCTCGATTCCACGGTGTGGCTCAATGGAGTAGCCACACCCTCTTACCTATTTAAAGTTTGAGAATAGGTCGAGGGCGTTACGCCCCTGATGCCTCTAATCATTTGCTTTACCCAATAAAACTCGCGCGTGAGCTCCAACTATACTGAGGAAAAATTCGGAGGAAACCAGCTACTAGATGGTTCGATTAGTCCTTTGCCCCTATACCCAAGTCAGATGAATGATTTGCATGTCAGTATCACTACGAGCCTCCACCAGAGTTTCCTCTGGCTTCATCCTGATCAGGCATAGTTCACCATCTTTCGGGTCCCAACAGGTGTGCTCACACTTGAACCCGTCGCATAAGCTCAAGGTCGGTCGATGATGCACCCCCCCAAGAGAGGGGATCTCGCCCGTCAGCTTCCTTGCACCTTGCAAGTTTTCAAACCTGCCAACTCACACACATGTTAGACTCCTTGGTCCGTGTTTCAAGACGGGTTGAACAGAAATCCTGCCGACCAACACCACGAGTGAGTAGGTGCACACAGTCCACCACAAGGGTGCATGCTTCGTTCCTCAACCACCGCAGTGGCAAACCGACAGGCAGAAATCCACCCGCGCTTGTGACAATGCAGCAGCCCGTGTTGGTTTGCACCTCAAGTTGAGCGGCAGACCAGCCTGAGCCATTCCACATCTAACCGAGACGCATCGACAGCCTCCATCCGCTTCGCTCCCGTCAATTTCAAGCACTCTTTAACTCTCTTTTAAAAGTCGTTTTCATATTTCCCTCATGGTACTTGTTCGCTATCGGTCTCTCGCTCGTATTTAGCCTTGGACGGAATTTACCACCCAATTAGGGATGCATTCCCAAACAACCCGACTCACCGACAATGCCTCGTGATGCGGCAGGGTCCCAGGCCAACGGGGCTGTCACCGTCTCAAGTGCCCCCTTCTAAGGGACTTGGCCCAGTTCCGTCGTTGAGGACGCTTCTACAAACTATAATTCAGGTGATGCTGCTGCCCGATTTTCATGCTGGGCTCTTCCCGGTTCGCTCACCGCTACTAGGGGAATCCTTGTTTCTGTTCCTCCGCTTAATTATATGCTTAAACTTAGCGGGTGTTCTCGCCTGAGTTGAGGTCGCAAAGTTGGAGCTAAATCCGCCCTACCCGATGGGAGGGCAAGAGAGAGCAAAGAAAGTTCGAGCGATGCCATGCAAAGTCTGCATCAGCTGACGTCGACTGCCCATCCAAGGGGACAAGATCACCGCTCGCCGACGCACGCCACAAAATATCACTTGAGGTATTTCAGCCAACCGCACCGCATTGGGCATGGACGACCAGCTCTGCTGCTCCCTAGCATATTGCAGGGAGTGCGTTTGAATGGGATGCGATGCCCAGACAGATGTGCCCTTGACCGAGGCCTCGAGCACAAATTGCGTTAAAAAACTTGATGATTCACGGGATTCTGAAATTCACACTAAGTATCGCATTTTGCTATGTTCTTCATCGTAACAAGAGCCGAGATATCCATTGTCGAGAGTCATTTCCACGTATTACAGAAAAATTGGCCACAACACTGAATAAGGGCACCCCCCACAACAAATTCAAGGCCAAGGGCCAAAGGGAGGGAAAATGCATGAGAGAAAGAGAAACAAAGGTGCCTACCTACCTCAAAGGGGGAGGCTTGAACATAGAACAATCTCCCTAAGCCCCACGCGCTCGAAAAATGGGTGGAAGTGCATGGAACAACAATCGAGAAGGACTAGGGTGGCCACCCCTGGAGCTCGCACTACTTTTAGTCCTTCCTGAACACCAGTCCACAACAATTCCCCCTTTTCTCTGTAAAGCTAGGGACCAAAAGGAAGAAGGGAAGAAAACAAGGTGAAAGAAACAGAGACCAAACATGGCTACCGACTAATAAGGGGGGGGCTCAAACAAAGCACAAGCCTCCCAAGCCCCGTGCCTTTGCAAAAAAGGGGGGGAATTGAAGGGGACGATAATCGAGGAGGACTAGGGTGGCCACCTCAGGAGCTCACACTGCGTTTCGTCCTTCCCGAACACCAATCCACAACAATGCCACCTTTTCTCAGTAAAGCTAGGGGCCAGAAGGAAGAAAACAACATGAAAGAAAGGGATATCAACCGTGGTTACCATCTCACAAGGGGAGGCTTGAAACAGAGAACAAGCTTCCGCAACCCCGTGCCTGCGCAAAAAGGGGGGAACTGCAGGGGACGGTGATCGAGAAGGACTAGGGTGGCCACCTTGGGAACTCGCACTGTGTTTTTTCCTTCCCCAACACCAATCCACAACAATCCCACCTTTTCTCTGTAAAGCTAGGGGGCCAAAAGGAAGAAAATAACATGAAAGAAAGAGAGATATCAAATTTGTCTACCAGCTCACAAGGGGAGGCTCAAATAGAGAAAAAGCTTCCCCAACCCCCTTCCTTTGCAAAAATGGGCGAAATGCGGGGGCTGGTGATCAAGAAGGACTAGGGTGGCCACCCGTGAACTTGCACTGTGTTTCGTCCTTCCTGAACACCAATCCACAACAATCCCACCCTCCTTTTCTCCGTAAAGCTAGGGGCCAACAACAAGAAGGGAAGAAAACAATAGGAATGCAAGAGATATCAAATGTGGCTACCAGCTCATAGGGGTAGGCTCAAACAAAGAACAAGGTTCCCAACCCTCGTGCCTTCGCAAAAAGGGAGCAACTACAGGGGACGGCCATTGATAAGGACTAGGGTGGCCACCCCGGGAACACACACTACTTTTCATCCTTCTCGAACTCCAATCCAAAACAATCCCACCTCTCCTCCACAAAGCTTAGGGGCAAAAGGAAGAAGGGAATAAAACAACACCAAAGAAACAAAGATCCCAAGAAAAGAGGGAAGCTCAACAACACTCCGAGTAGATGTCTTCTAACCAGAAAGAAATCGAACAAGGCACCCAATCAAAAAGCATCCCACCTCTTCACACCCTCCCACCTACATGTACAACATAACACCCTTTACAGCATAACAAACATCAATCAAACAACCAAGCAAATAAATCAAAACCTAAACTTGACCACTAGAAGAGACAAGAGCCGCGATGAGACTAGTGTCTGGAGCACGTTACTGAAAGGTAAACAAACCCCCTGATGATGGATCCCAGTTGGGATTCGAAACGTTGGCAGAAAAACGTTCTTATTGTGGAATCTCCGATGACTGAATCAAAAATATTGTACCACAGAGGTCTCAAATCCAGAAACCCCCAATCTACCACAAGGCTTCAAACAACAAATAGAATACTACTAATAACACAAACCCACCCCGTTGTTGCACCCCTCCATGTACAAAACACCCAAAAACCTTTCCAGCGAGAAAGTCAATGGGGGTCAAGAATCAAACTCCAAAGAGGAGTTGTCACGATCGGACACTCAACGCCAGAGAAAGCCGTGGGCCACAAATACATCGATGGTGCAAGGCCACTGAAGGGAGGGATGCCCGCAAAGCGCACACCATGAAACAAAGAAATAAGCAAGTCCCACAAAAAACCCACAATCCAAAGGGAGGAACAAAGACACAACTCGCTACTTCTTTTTCCGTTAGAAGGGGAGTGGCTCATGAGAGGACAAGGAATTCCCTCAATGGAAAAGGCACGAGATAAGATTTCCACCCTCTTGCCCACTAGCTGGGAAAATTGCGATCTTGATGGAGCTCAGACCGAGGGAGGGGTTTTTCATTACCTGGACACCCAACCCTTCCGCGAGGGCATTTTCGAGGCACGGTTGGGAGGGACTAGGGTGGCCAGCTCAACAGGTTGAACCGCTCTTCATCCATCCCACATTGAACCCACCCCGACAATTTCCCCTCACGGAAGGTTTGAGCTACCAAGCATGTGCGCAATCACTCCCTCGACCCAACCACTAGTGAAAAAGCTCACCCAAGAAACACATCAACCATCGATGCCTTTTCGAGACAACCAACTATGGAAGCCTGCACCCTTGGCCCATTCCTTCCAATGAACAAAAGACTGAGCACCGCCGCTATGAATGAGTCTGAATTTTTTATCCATTGTATTTCCTGAACACCTCAATCGCAGCAACCATGCCTAGCCGAACAGGTCGTCAGAAGGGCTCCCAAGAAACAAGCTTTCGAATCCCCCACAGAAACCCATTGGGGGAAAGAAAAAAAAATATGGGTGGGACAAGCACAAGCATGGCTTGCAAGCACACATGAAAAAACAAGCGTTACCTCAACACAAGCAACCAACAATGTTCCCGCCAAACACCAAACCCGCTCCCCTAGAGACACAGCGCGTATTCCTGCATTGCAATCGAAACCCAACCAACCTGAACCAAAAAAGAAAACCCCTGCTATCAATGATCCTACCCCAGGTTCACCTATGATAACCTTGTTACAACTTCTCCTTCCTCTAAATGATAAGGTTCAATGAACTTCTGACGACGTCAACGGTGGCGGACCACCATCATCGACACAATCTGAACACTTCACCAGATCATTCAATTGGTAGGAGCGACAGGCGGTGTGTACAAAGGGCAAGGACGTAGTCAACACGAGTTGATGACACGCGCTTACTAGTAATTCCTCGTTGAAGACCAATAATTGCTATGATCTATCCCCATCACGATGCAATTTGAGAAGATTTCCTGATCCTCTCAAACCAGGAAGAAAATCTCATTGGCTGCATCAGTGTAGCACGCGTGCGGCTCAGAACATCTAAGGGCATCACAGACTTGTTATTGCCTCAAACTTCCATGTCCTAAACGGCCATAGTCCCTGTAAGAAGCTGGCCGCGATAGGGAACCTCCGCGTAGCTAGTTAGCAGGTTGAGGTCTCATTCGTTATCAGAATTAATCAGACAAATCGCTCCATCAACTAAGAACGGCCATGCACCACCACCCATAGAATCAAGAAAGAGCTCTCAATCTGTCAATCCTTACTATGTCTGGACCTGGTAAGTTTCCCCGTGTTGATTCAAATTAAGCCGCAGGCTCCACTCCTGGTGGTGCCCTTCCATCAATTCCTTTAAGTTTCAGCCTTGCGACCATACTCCCCCCGGAACCCAAACACTCTGATTTCTCAAAAGGTGATGGTGGATTCCTTAGAGGAACATCCACCGATCCCTGGTCGGCATCGTTTATGGTTGAGACTAGGATGGAATCTGATCGTCTTCGAGCCCCAACTTTCATTCTTGATTAATGAAAACATCCTTGGAAAATTCTTTCGTAGTGGTCCCTCTTTCATAAATCCAAGAGTTTCACCTCTAACAATGAAATACGAATGCCCCCGAAAGTTCCTATTAATCATTACTTCGGTCCCAAAGGCCAGCACAATAGGACCAAACTCCTATCACATTATTCCATGCTAATGTATTCAGAGCATAAGCTTGCTTTGAGCACTCTAATTTTTTCAAAGTAATAGCGCCAGAGCCGTGACCCAGCCAATTAAGGTCAGGAGCATGCCGCTGACAAAAGGGATGGAAGGGCAGGTGCACACCGAGTAAGCGGACCGACGTTTACGACCCAAGATCCAACTACGAGCTTTTTAACTACAACAACTTAAATATACGCCATTGGAGCTGGAATTACCGCGGCTGCTGGCACCAGACTTTCCCTCCAATGGATCCTTATTAAGGGATTTAGATTGTCCTCATTCCAATTACCAAACTTGATGAGCCCAGTATTTTATTTATTGTCACTACCTCCCCATGTCAGGATTGGGTAATTTGCGTGCCTATTGACTTCCTTGGATGTGGTAGCTGTTTCTCAGGCTCCCTCTCCGAAATCGAATCCTAGTTCTCCGTCACCCGTCACCACCATGGTAGGCCTCTATCCTACCATCGAAAGTTGATAGGGCAGAAATTTGAATGAAGCTTTGCCAGCACAAG
This sequence comes from Pinus taeda, assembly GCA_000404065.3. Lineage (NCBI taxonomy): Eukaryota > Viridiplantae > Streptophyta > Pinopsida > Pinales > Pinaceae > Pinus > Pinus taeda. Next base: position 114,072 of record APFE031296231.1, on the reverse strand, counting down.
GGCTATGCGATCCGTCGAGTTATCATGATTCACTGGAGAAGCGTGCAAGCCCGCACTGGCCTTTTATCTAAAAAATGCATCCCTTCCAAAGAGTCGGGACTTGGTGCACGTATTACCTCTAGAATTACTATGGTTATCCGAGTAGTATGGTACCATAAAAAAAACTATCACTAATTTAATCAGCCATCCGCAGTTTCACAGTCTGAATTAGTTCATACTTAGACATGGATGGCTTAATATTTGAGACAAGCATATGACTACTGGTAGGATCAACCAGGTAGCACCCTCCCAATTCAAAGGGAATTTCGGGTGCTCTCTTACCAAGAGCCAACCTGAACACCCATCAAGTCAAAGAGATGTCAAAATATCATGTAAAACTTTTATGCCTTGCACCTCTTGCATACCAAGAAGGAAGCACACGCAACATGCCAAGGACATGGCGAATAAATGGGTAGACCTGCCGAGCCACAACACACCAAGGCCACTCTGGAGTTTGTAACCGTGCCCCTGACTGACAAGAAAATGAGCAAGCACTCACCCACTCCCCTAGAAATGAATGCCTCCAAAAGCTTCCACGTCGCGCGGCGAGGCCACCTAGGCGTCCACCCAGACAATAGCAACGGTGGAGCTCGATCTACCGATCGCCTGCAGCAGCCTCGATGCAAAGGGAAACAAATGGAGAATGACCAACCATGCAACCTCTATATTATAAAAAAGCCCCAACCCTCCCTGCTCCGCGTCAAGGCCACCTAGGAATCCACCCGGACAGCAGCAATGATGGACCTCGATCTCCTAATCACCTGCGGCAGCCTTGATGTGAAGGAAAAGGAAGGTAATAAAAAGAGGACGACCGACCGCAAATCCCATCGTAGAGAGGCCATACGAACCTCCCTACCACGCACCGATGCCACCTAGGAGTCCACCCAGACAGCAACAATAGTGGACCTCGATCGGATGATCACCTGCAGCAGCCTCGACACAAAGGAAAGGGAAGGAAACAATACAAGACAAACCGAGCCCACAACACACCTTAGAAATGCCCTCCCCCAACCCTCCCCTCCCTGCACAGAGGCCACCTAGGAGTCCACCCGGACAGCAGCAATGATGGACCTCGATCGCATGATTTCCTGCGGAAACCTCAATGCAAAGGAAACATAAGGAAATAAAACAACAAGACCAACCGAGCCCACAACCTCTCTTAGAAATGCCCCCTGACCCTCCAGGCCACGCACCGAGGCCACCTAGGAGTCCACCCGGACCAGCAACGGTGGACATCGATCACTCAACCGCCTGCGGCAACCACGATGTGAAGGAAAAGGAAGGAAATAAATGCAAATCTGGAGGCTCGCTACACAATACAAGAACATATCAAAACAGGAGGAGGGGTTGGGCAGCTCTGCACCCCACGCAACCTATGTACAGGTAACCTAGGATATTTGAAACAACTTTACCAACCGGATGATGAATAATTTTCCCCTACGGCCACCTCCACGCAGAGGAGGGAGGTCAAAGCGTTCCACCTCGAAATCCTTCTTCCTGATAGCCCCCACCATCAATGTAGCAAGCCTCCTCCCCATTGGACCACGAGCGCATACATAGCTGAAACAACAAGTGATCGACAACCCTCCCCTCCCCACACTGAGGCCACCTAGGAGTCCACCCAGACATCAGCAACGATGGACCTTGATCGCATGATCGCCTGCAGCAGCCTCAATGCAAAGGAAACGGAAGCAAATAAAACAAGGCCAACCGAGCCCACAACCTCTCTTAGAAATGCTCCCCAATCCTCCACGCTGCGCACCAAGGCCACCTAGGAGTCCACCCGGATAGCAGCAATGGTGGACCTCGATCACTTGACCACCTGTGGAAACCACGATGCGAAGGCAAAGGAAGGAAATAAATACAAATCAAGAGGCTCACTACACAATACAAGAACATATCCAAACAAGAGGAGGGATCAGGCAGCTCCGCACCCCATACACCCTACGTACAGGCAACCTAAAAGATTTCCCACAGCTTTACCGACCGGACGATGGATAATTTTCCCCTACAACCACCTCCATGCAAAGGAGGGAGGTTGAAACGTTCCACCTTGAAATCCTTCTTCCAGATAGCCCCCACCATAGACGTAGCAAGCCTCCTCCCCATTGCACAACAAGCGCATACACAATTGAAACAACACATGCCCCCCAACCCTCCCCTCCCCGCATAGAGGCCACCTAGGAGTCCACCCAGACAACAGCAATGATGGACCTCAATAGCATGATCATCTGCGACAGCCTCAATGCAAAGTAAATGGAAGGAAACAAAACAAGACCAACCGAGCCCACAACCTCTCTTAGAAATGCCCCCTGACCCTCCCTGCTGCGCACCGAGGCCACCTAGGAGTCCACCCGGATAGCAGCAACAGTGGACCTCGATCACTTGAACACCTACGGCAACCACGATGCGAAGGCAAAGGAAGGAAATAAATTCAAATCAAGAGGCTCGCTACAAAATACAAGAACATATCCAAACAAGAGGATGGATCGGGTAGCTCCGCACCCCATGCACCCTATGTACAGGAAACCTAGGAGATTTCCCACAGCTTTACCGACCAGACGATGAATAATTTTCCCCTACGGCCACCTCCACACAAAGGAGGGAGGTCGAAGCATTCCACCTGGAAATCCTTCTTCCAGATATCTCCCACCATCGACGTAGCAAGCCTCCTCCCCATTGGACCACAAGCGCATACACAATTGAAACAACAAAATGCCCATAAACGTTGTGACTTAACATTTCCAACCGCAAAAGCCTGCCATGTACGCTAGATGCAAGGAAAGAGATGACCCCTCGATCAAACATATGGGCCAACACATCTACCAAAATCTCAAAGCCAACGCAACCACAAACGATGTGCACTTTGAAAGGAATGCAAACCCTTGACTTTACAACAAGGAGAACAATGCCTCACATCACCCGACGGAAAAAGCAAGAAAGGGGGAGGGTAGGTGGTTTACAACCAAAACCCTTCCACATCCCTCTTAAATGTATGCATCTCTATCGACAATGCCAACACAGAAAGAGTACAAGCACAAGAAACCGGCGCCATAAACAGCCGAACAATGAAGAGGCCAGCCATCACAAGGAGCCACACCACAACAACCCATACAACTCCGAGAACTTGGAGCAGTAGGGGAATTGTTCACATATGCCTCCAGGGACAAGCATGGCCAACATTACTGCTCATGCACTACCGAGTGGGCATGGAGAGAAGATGAAAATCAGCCACCCTACAAATGACCCAAGGCCATTCTTGAGGCAAACCCGAAAAGCCAACTCAATTACCAACCCACCTTTCACACGAAAAGCAAAACCCTCCACACCAAATAGGGAGGAGGTGAACAATATAACAAGGAGCCAATTTTAATGGAGCCACACATGGCTGCCTAGCGCAATCAAAATTTTCTGTTCGCAACAACCAAGGGGCACGACAGTGACATAGGCACGAAAACGTTTTGGGGCTCCCATCTGGGACCAAAACAACAAAGGCTCAACGAAGCACCAAGCAAACCTTCACCATTCTTATCGTTGGGATGGGCAAGAGGGACAGGGATGAGCATGGCCCACATTACCACTCATGTACTACTGAGTGGGGATGGAGAGAAGATGAAAATCGGCCACCCTACAAATGACCCAAGGCCATCGTTCAGGCAAACCCAAAAACACAACTCGCTTACCAACCCACCTTTCACACGAAAAGAAAACCTGTCACTGGTATCTTCTAGAGGGGCATGAAGGGACCAAGACGAGCCAGGGAGCCACACCACAAAAACCCCAAGAACTTGGAGAGAAGAAGGGGAATCGTTCACATTTACCTTCGGGGATGAGCATGGCCAAGATTACCGCTCATGTGCTACCGAGTGGGGATGGAGAGAAGATGAAAATCAGCGACCCTACAAATGACCAAAGGCCATCGTTCAGGAAAATCTGAAAACACAACGCGATTGCCAACCCACCTTTCACACAGAAAGAAAACGTGTCGCTGGTATCATCTGAAGGGGCATGAGGGGACCAAGACGAGCCAGGGAGCCACACCACAACAACCCATACAGCTCCAGGAACTTAGAGAGAAGAAGGGGAGTTGTTCATGTATGCCTCCCCGGACGAGCATGGCCAACATTACCGCTCATGTGCTACCGTGTGGGGATGGAGAGAAGATGAAAATCGACCACCCTACAAACAACCCAAGGCCATCGTTCAGGAAAACCCAAAAACACAACTCAATTGCCAACCCACCTTTCACACGGAAAGAAAACCTGTCGCTGGTATCATCTGGAGGGGCACGAGGGGACCAAGATGAGCCTAGGAGCCACACCACAACAACCCATACAGCTCTAGGAACTTAGACAACAGAAGGGGAATTGTTCACATATGCCTCCTGGGATGAGCATGGCCAACATTACTGCTCATGAACTACCAAGTGGGGATGGAGAGAAGATGAAAATCGGCCACCCTACAAACGACCCAAGGCCATCGTTCAGGTGAACTCGAAAACACAACTCGATTACCATCTTACCTTTCACACGAAAAGAAAACCTGCCACTGGTATCATCTGGAGGGGAAAGAGGGGACCAGGACAAGCCCGAGAGGCACACCACAACAACCCATATAGCTCCAAGAACTTAGAGAGAAGAAGGAGAATTGTTCACATATGCCTTCCGGGACGACAATGGCCAGCATTACCGCTCATGTGCTACCGAGTGGGGATGGAGAGAAGATGAAAATAGGCCACCCTACAAATGACCCAAGGCCATCATTCAGGCAAACCCGAAAACACAACTCGATTGCCAACCCACCTTTCACATGGAAAGAAAACTTGTCGTTGGTATCATCTGGAGGGGCACGAGGAGACCAAGACAAGAGAGGGAGCCACACCACAACAGCCCATACAGCTCCAAGAAGTTGGAGAGGAGAAGGGGAATTGTTCACATATGCCTCCCGGGACGACCATGGCCAGCATTACCGCTCATGCACTACCGAGTGGGGATGGAGAGAAGATGAAAATTGGCCACCCTACAGACGACCCAAGGCCATCATTTGGGCAAACCTGAAAACACAACTCAATTGCCAACCCACCTTTCACACGGAAAGAAACCTTGTCGCTGGTATCATCTGGAGGGGCACAAGGGGACAAAGACGAGTCGGGGAGCCACACCACAACAGCCCATACAACTCCAAGAACTTAGAGAGCAGAAGGGGAATTGCTCACATATGTCTCCCGGGACAAGCATGGCCAACATTACCGCTCATGCGCTACCGAGTGGGGATGGAGAGAAGATGAAAATCGGCCACCCTACAAATGACCCAAGGCCATCCTTCAGGCAAACCCAAAAACACAACTCAATTACCAACCCACCTTTCACACGAAAAGGAAACCTGTCACTTGTATCATTTGGATGGGAACAAGGGGACCAAGACGAGCCAGGGAGCCGCACCACAACAACCCATACGAGTTTACATGGACGCCCTCGCCAAAACGAGTTTGCACGGACGCCGTCGAATGACACGCCCGAACGAGTTGACATGGGCACCCTTGAACGACCCGCCCATAAGAGTTTACATGGGCGCACACAAGACCAAAACGAAGGGACAAGGGAGAGACATCCAAACAAGCTGTACGAATGTGCACAAAGCGAACCTCAGGACACAACTTAGCATTTTTGTCACAGGATCGTTCGCCCGAGCGCGCCCTCACTCGACCCACCTGAACGAATTGACACGGATGCCCTAAAACGACCCACCCGAACGAGTTTACATGGGTGCCCAAATGACTGTAACGAAGGGACAAGGGAGAGACAGGCAAATGAGCTTCACGAACGTGCACAAAGCCAACCTCGGGTCGCAACTTAGCATTTTTTGATACGGGCTCGTTCACCCAGGCGTGCCCTCGCCCGACCCAACCGAATGAGTTCACATGGATGCACTCACCCGACTAGCCCGAATGAGTTGACACACACGCCCTCAAACTACTCACTGAAATGAAGGGATGAAGGAGAGCTGGGAAAATGAGTTGCATGAACATGCACAAAGCCAACTGCGGGTCACAACTTAGCATTTTTGATATGGGCTCGTTTTCCCGGGCACGTCGTTGCCTGACCCGACCGAACGAGTTCACACGGACACCCTCACCCAACCAGCCCGAACGAGTTCACACGCATGCCCTCAAACGACTCACTGAAACGATGGGACAAGGGAGAGTCAGGAAAATGAGCTACACGAGCATGCACAAAGCCAACCTCGGGTCACAACTTAGCATTTTTTGATACAGTCTCGTTCGCCCACTCGCACCCTCACCCGACCCGCCTGAACAAGTTCACATGGATGACCTCACCCGACCCGCCCGAACAATTTCACACGGACACCCTCAAACAACTCACCGAAATGAAGGGAGAAGGGAGAGACGGGAAAACGAGCTGCATGAATGTGCACAAAGCCAACCTCGGGTCACAACTTAGCATTTTCTGATACGGGCTCGTTCGCCCGGGCGTGCCCTCGCCCAACCCGCCCGAACAAGTTCACACGAACGCCCTCAGCCAACTCACTGAAATGAAGGGACAAGGGAGAGCCACGCAAAAGAGCTGCACGAACGTGCACAAAACCAACCTCGAGTCACAAGTTAGCATTTTTTGATATGGACTCGTTCGCCTGGGTGCGCCCTCACCCAACCCGCCCGAACGAGTTCACACGGACACCCTCGCCTGACCTGCCTAAACGAGTTCACACGCACACCCTCAAATGATCACCGAAACGAAGGGACAAAGGAGAGTTGGGCAAATGAGCTGCACGAACGTGCACAAAGCCAACCTCGGGTCACAACTTAACATTTTTTTATACGGGCTCGCTTGCTCAGGTGCACCCTCGCCCGACCTACCTGAACGAGTTCACATGCATGCCCTCAAACGACTCACCAAAACGAAGGGACAAGGGAGAGCTGGGCAAACAAGCTGCACGAACGTGCACAAAGCCAACCTTGGGTCACAACTTAGCATTTTTTGATATGGGCTCATTCGCCTGGCCACGCCCTCGCCTGACCCGCCCAAACGAGTTCACACGGACGCCCTCGCCTAACCCGCCTGAACGAGTTCACACGCACGCCCTGAAATGACTCACTGGAACGAAGGGACAAAGGAGATCCGAGCAAATGAGGTGCATGAATGTGCACAAAGCTGACCTCGGGTCACAACTTAGCATTTTTTGATACGGGCTCGCTCGTCTGGGCGTGCCCTCGCCCAACCTGCCCGAACAAGTTCACACGCACGCCCTCAAACGACTCATTGAAACGAAGGGACAAGGGAGAGACGAGCAAATGAGCTAGACGAACGTGCACAAAGCCAACCTCGAGTCACAACTTAGCATTTTTTGATACGGGCTCGTTCGCCCGGGTGCACCCTCGCCCGATCCGCCCTAACGAATTCACACGAACGCCCTCGCCCGATCTACCTGAAAAAGTTAACATGCACGCCCTCGAGCAACCTGCCCGAACGAGTTCACACACACGCCCTCAAAAGACTCACCGAAACAAAGGAACAAGGGAGAGCCAGGCAAATGAGCTGCACAAACATGCACAAAGCTAGCCTCGGGTCACAACTTAGCCTTTTATGCTACGGGCTCATTCACCCAGGTGCGCCGTCGCCCAACCCGCCCGAACGAGCTCACACGCACGCCCTCAAACGACTCACCGAAACGAAGGGACAAGGGAGAGCCGTGAAAACAAGCTACACGAACATGCAGAAATCCAACCTCGGGTCACAACTTAGCATTTTTTGATACAGGCTCATTCGCTGGGGCGCGCCCTCACCCGACCCGCCCGAACGAGTTCACATGGACACCCTCGCCCAACCCGCCGGAATGAGTTCACATGCACGCCCTCAAATGACTCACTCAAACGAAGGGACAAGGGAGAGCCGGGCAAACGAGCTGCATGAACGTGCAAAAAGCCAACCTCGTGTCACAACTTAGTATTTTTCGATACGGGCTCGTTTGCTCGGGCGCGCCCTCACCCGACCACCCGAACGAGTTCACATGGATGCCCTCGCCCGACTTGCCCTGTCATGCCCTGAGGAATCGGGCGCTCCGCACGACAGGAGGGGGACCCATACGATGGGCGGGCAAGCCTTCACCCGGCAACATGCACGACCCAGGCGCTGCGCGAGGCACACAAAACGCAAGTTGATGGTTGATGGGCACACACATAACGGGTGGGCGACACGAGGGCGACCCGCGCCCGAGAGGCGGACGCCCTGAACGAAGACATCGACGAACGATGGACGGAGGACCAGGTTGACAAACGGGTAAAGTCTGAACGATGGATGAAGGACCGGTTGTAAACGGGCGAAGTCTGAATGATGGCGGAGGGCCGCACGAAGGTGCGCCCACCCGCTGGGCAAATAACGCACGGGACACGACGAGCAGCGGCGGGTCCGAACGAAGGGCGAGGGCGGCACGAAGGTGCGCCCACCAGCCCGAACGAACAACGTGCGAAGGCACGGATGACACACACGAAGAGATGTGACACATGTAAAAGACATTACATAGCTTATGAGAATATGAAAATGTGCGTAAGAGTAAGGATGTAATGGAGAAACGTACATGGTGTGACCGACATGAATTATGGGCACATAATGTTATGGAGGCACTTTAAAATATAAAATATACATGGGTGCATGACATGTCGGCCGTGAAACATATGGGATGAGAGCATATGATAAAAAACAAAACCGACATAAGTTATGGGCATGTGTGGTAAATACGTGGGCTTCACATGGACTAAAGGAGGTCGGCTTCAAGTTAAAGCCCCTCGAAACATGGAGGAAGATTGTGTATATAAGTAATGAGCATGAGGCTCATTCAAATCATCGAACTCACTTGAGTCTCTCGCATAAACACAAGGTAGAGCGAAGGATGTGCGCAGATCTATGCGCAGGAAGCTAAGGGAAGTTTCGTGATCCCATCTCGGTTGTGTGAGGAGTGTTGGCTCGGTTTAAAGGGAGTTGTATGCACGGTTTTGGCAGAAGTGAACGAGCATTTTGGATGACCGGTCTGAGTCCTCGCTCGAGAAACGAAGGAGAAGAATCTGCGCATAATTAAGGCTGTCTTCAGCCTTACTGAAATTGGACGAAGGGAGGACGCGGTTCTCTTGGGATTGGCCGTAGGCCTGTTATAAGCTTGAATTGGCCGCAGGCCTGTTACAAGGTATTTGGCCGCGGGCCTGTTATGAAACGATAATATTGCCGGTCTTGGCAACGGAGAGTGCTTGAACGGGACGGTGATTGTTAATTGACCACGGACCTGTTATATGTTTGGATCGGCCGTAGGCCTGTAATAGTCCGAGCTGGCCGTGGGTCTATTGTAAGTTTGGCCGCGGGCCTGTTATGAAATGTGGTTGCCGCAGGCACACATATTGTAAACTCGTCAAGTTAATAAAAGATTAACGAGGGCGCACTTGGCTGGGAGTTGCCCCTCCCGTAAACTATGTGTTAATGTTTTTGGTAATGCATTACATGTTAATGTTGCGGTTCTGTTATTAAGTAAATTATAATTGAACGAAGAATATAATTGGAGAATTATAATTGTTGTTCGGTTATATGTTTGTTGTTCATATGGTTTTAAGTTTACACTAATTCGGTAGAGTGGAATTAAGTGTTGGAAGACAAGGCGTAGTCCACATACGCTCAAACCAAGCGTACGGTGGTGCCGCACCCGCCCAATAAACAAAAAAAATATTGGGGGCGTGACATGCCCGAACGCGCTCACACGCACACCCTCAAATGACTCACCGAAACGAAGGGACAAGGGAGAGACGGGCAAACGAGCTACACGAACGTGCACAAAGCCAGCCTCAGGTCACAACTTAGCATTTTTTGATACGTGCTCATTTGCCTGGGCTTGCCCTCGCCCGACCCGCCCAAATGAGCTCACACGGATGCCCTCACCTGACCCGCCCGAACGAGTTCACACGGATGCCCTCACCCGACCCGCCCGAATGAGTTGACACAGATGCCCACGCCTGACCCACCCGAACGAGCTCACACACACGCCCTCAAACGATTCATTGAAATAAAGGGACAAGGGAGAGCCGGGAAAACGAGCTACACGAATGTGCACAAAGCCAACCTCAGGTCACAACTTAGCATTTTTTGATACGGGCTCGTTCACCAGGCCGCGCCCTCGCGCGACCCGCCCGAACGAGTTCACACGGACACCCTCGCCCGACACGCCCGAACGAGCTCACACGCATGCCCTCAAATGACTCACTGAAATGAAGGGACAAGGGAGAACCGGGAAAACGATCTGCACGAATGTGCACAAAGCCAACCTTGGGTCACAACTTAGCATTTTTTGATACGGGCTCATTCGCCCGGGCGCGCCCTCACTCGACCCGCCCGAACGAGTTCACACGGATGCCCTTGAACGACCCGCTCGAACGAGCTCACACAGACGCCCTCCCCCGACCCGCCCGAATGAGTTCACATGGACGCCCTCGCCCGACCTGCCCAAATGAGCTCACACGCACACCCTCAAATGACTCACCGAAATGAAGGGACAAGGGAGATTCGGGCAAACGAGCTGCACGAACGTGCACAAAGTCAACTTCGGGTCACAATTTAGAATTTTTTGAGACAGTCGTGTTCGCCCGGGCGCGCCCTCGCCCGACCCACCTGTACGAGTTCACACATATGCCCTCACCCAACCCGCCCAAATGAGCTCATACGCACGCCCTCAAACGACTCACCGAAATGAAGGGACAAGGGAGAGCTGGGAAAATGAGCTACACGAACATGCACAAAGCCAACCTCGGGTCACAACTTAGCATTTTTTGATATGGGCTCGTTCGCCTGGGCGCGCCCTCACCTGATCCACACGTACGACTTCACACGGACGCCCTCGCCCAACCCTCCCGAACGAGCTCACATGCACGCCCTCAAATGACTCACCGAAACAAAGGGACAAGGGAGAGCCGGGAAAACGAGCTGCACGAACATGCACAAAGTCAACCTCGGTTCCCAACTTAGCATTTTTTGATACAGGCTCATTCACCGAGGTGCGCCCTCGCCCTACCCGCCCAAACAAGTTCACACGGATGCCCTCTATTATACAGGAATAGTGTCCACTCGGATGCTGCTATTCCCACTAATATGGGTGGCTATCTTAGAAACAAACAATCAAAGTCTACTATTGATTCCTTTTATGAAAATAGATGAGAGGAGAATCAAGAGGGCTAACCTGAGTCTTGCGCTCGATTTCCTCTCCTTCTTGATAGAGTTTTGTCGCTTCTTCTTTGTCTACTTAGCTTCAAAAAGACCTGTAGAATCACAACAACATACTACTATGCAAGAAACAAGGATCTAAATTGATAAATAATATAGGATCATATGTGTATTAACCATATACATGCATATATAAACAAGTACACAAGAATATGGAAGGAAACAAGAATAGCTTTATTCAGATGAAAAGTAGCAAGAAGATTACAACCATGTGCTCTGACCCAGCATCATCCTCCAGCTAAGAAGCCCTTCTTCACCTCAAGCAAAGCTAGATCACCTAACACTGTGAATGTACACTAGAATACCAACAACACTTCTCTATAAGATACAAAATTCCAGCCTCTGGATCTCTGTGATGAGGGATCCATATATAGATGATTACAGAGAGGTGAGTCATCTTTCGGGATCTTGATTAGTGTCTTCTCTCTAATAGTTCCTGCTTCCACTTGGAGAATGATGATCTCTTACTCATCCCTAGTCGAAAATGGAGTGGCAAGTGTCAGAGGGGAAGCTTCTAGAAGATTCCATGATCTTCCACCTCGCATTTTTGTCCCTGCCATTTGTCCATTACCGACCATTGCACCCTACAGAGGAGAAAATAAATATGCATCACACCTTGTACACTGGGAAGGTGATATGCATTGCACCTCCTGTATTGAGCTTTCAGTATGGTCCAGTTTTGACCATTTATGAGTAGTTTTCAGTGGAGAACTTTTGGGAGATGATGTAATCAGTTGACCTTGTTCCTTTAGGCAGTGAAGCAACACTTTTAGGGACTTATGAGCCCTTAGTTTATGGAAATTTATGATTGGGGTTGAAGTACCCAAAAATTTCTATAACAGTTTCCCCCTAAAGCATGAGGTTGTTAATCTTTCTAATGTCAGGTGAAATTCTTTACTATGAGGATCTAAGGTTTTTCTGAGCTGGGAGGCGACCTGTAATAAGATACAATGCAATAAATTATTTTGACATCATTTTTTAATGATCTAGATGAGGCGGGAATTCCCATGCTCAGCTTTATAAATTCATTTTCATGTACATAGGACAGACAATCGTCTGTGTGACAGACTGATGATATGGACACATCATCCTTTGATTTGGATGATTATCTGTTCAGAAATGATGTACACTAGATGTTTTTATATTCCTGAATATATCGCAGCCCAGATGGATGAAAGTAGACCCGAGGTCTTCAAAAATCGTTCAATGTTCACTCGGAGTACAAGTCGACCCATGTGAAAAATGTTCTGGAGTCGAAGATGGAAAGACATCGCCTGATTACCAGCCAATGATGTAAGTTCTTAACAGGTGCGAGAGGAATCACAAATAATGATAATGACCCTCAAGGTACTACAGTATAATTTACGTGGTGTGAAAAGGGACTTGGCATAGAACACCACGTAAAATCTCTCGGTTGAAGGCCATTGATGTAAACCTATCGCCGAAAGTGAGAAAAATTCCATTGAGGCATGCAAGCTTCAAAGTATTGAAAGGGTTGTTCCTAAGTCAACTTGTTGGATAATGAGTTGATGTTGGCAAGAAGCGACCCATCGTAGGAGGGCCTTAATGAATTCCACATCAACAACACGGAACGAAGCAAATGATTTTGGAGGTGAAAACAAATTGGCGATACAGGGTTCAAGGAGGCGGTCATGAAGGAATGAAGCATGGATGTATTGCAGTGGGTGAGACACAGGCGAATTGTCTGAATGACTTCTCTTGAACATATCGGTGACATTGACGATGGATTGGTAGTGTTAACCCAAAAGATGGATGGTGTGACAGACCAATGGTGATGACCAATGAACAGAACAACCCAACTCGGCATGGATGTGGAAGGAAAGTGTCATGTTCAAGAGCGACTTGCTACCAATAAAGTTTCTTCAAGTTTTCTTCCCAATTTTCCCAAGTCATTGCTGACCAGTACCTCTTTATTTTTGTCAATCTTGAGGAGGATAACAGATGCTTGTTCTATAATCTACCCTTCGAGCAAACCTGTCGCTATATTTTAGCAAGCCTAGTGACAGTGAAACTCATTCTCGTCCATTTGGATGAGTTTGTCGCTATTCGGTTTTAACGAGTTTAACAACAAAGATAAATCAGTCTCTTTCAATTTTAGAGAGTCTAAAAGAAATGGAAAGAAGACTCCAAAGATTCTTTTTCGTCGGATAATCCCTTAAGTCTAAAAAATCATAAAATAATATGAAACAGATGAATTTTCAATAGTTTTAACGAGCTGAACAAGACAAGTGCTCGATCGTTTTGTGTAATAATCCCTCAGGTCCAAAAAGATTGAAATCTAGAGGAGGGATAGCACTTCCGATGCCTTTAATGAGGCATAGAGGCCAATCACTCGACAATCTTTTCATGTTTTACAAGTCAGGTGAAAAGAGCTTAAAGAAGACTCGTTTTCGAGGAACGAGTGATGGTTTCGGGTAGTAGTTGATTCTAGGTAAGATTTGGAATTTTCCAATCATGGCAGTGTCACAAGGATGGCTAACAGAATCACTCTTCACAGATGTTTGTCTAAGGGGTAAACAATCATATGGGGATGAATGATTGGCTAAAAACAGAGTGGAGGTGATGGCGAGAACACGACCAAGGCTCAAAGGCTGGCAATAAGGCATTCACAATGGTTATTTACTGGTTCATTTTTAATGAGATTAAACGCCGGGGGAAACATTTGCTCATGACTTATGTTTATTTTTTAACAAGCTTGAACTATGCGCTAAAACTGCTCATGGAGAGTTTATTTTTTAACGAGCTTGAACTCTGCGACAACATTGCTTGCCAGTCATATGATAAGAAATGTCTCATTCGGGATGCTATTTTGAAGTGGCTTACATCTCTCAAGCTTTGCCACGGATCCTTTCTTTATGCAAGTTAGGAAACGAATAGCCTAACGGGTTTAAAGGGTTAGAAGTCCTAAAAATTTTAAAAATAAATAGCCGCTCTTCACTTGCATGTGGAAAGGTTTGTATGCCCCCAAGTATAGCAAAAAATTTCCACGTTACCAAGGAAGTTCTATAAGCGTAGCAGATAAAATGCTTCCTCGACGATGTCTATCGAAACAGACAAAGGTGAATGGCATAGATGCATTCCACTACATAACTTTAATGAAGGTATCTTATTCTAGCCTGTTCCCATTTTCATGTAAGGACAGGTTCGCCAGACTAGTCATATATCCCTCACGGAAATTCACTCTATACCCAAGGTTTTCCGGCCAAAACAGACCAAGGTGCATGCCCCTTGGGTTTCAGTCACATCTTCCTGGATCACTCACGCTCATCAGGTGGACGGACTGGAGATTGATGAGACATTTCTTGTGTGAAAAGGCCATTTAGGGATGGTATTTGACTATTTGCGATGTGTGAACTGGGGAATGACATTTGGTTTATGAGCTTGACCATTCTGCCTTCGTGTGGAAAACACATTACTCTAAAGAGTGAGGAGACGATGGCTCCCATGCAATAAATATAGTCACGTCCAAGGAGTAGATTATAATCTAAAGGCCCTTGAACTACCATAACGTTCATGTGAACAGTTTTCCTTCTCAAAATAATGGGCAGATTTCGAAGGATCCCTAAAGGTCGACTGATTTCCTTGTTGAAGCCTATCAGATTTCTCACTTCAGGCAAAAGCAATGGCGAACCAAGCGCTTTCCAAGCAGTTGAGGAAAGGATACTCACAAAAGCCCCTTCATCGATGATGGTACCAACCATGGCCATTCCGTAAGCTTGTACAATGATTCTGAATGGTACACTGGCTGGTAAACAGGGTCTACCTAGTAGATTCAAGTCGAAGGAAATGAATAGGTTGCTTGGTGGTGGGACCAAATAGATGGCTGGATATGACTCTGATGAACTTCCTTCCTATGATAAAGGAATGGGAGGACTGCCCCCAAGCTTGTCGGAGTCGGTGTTGATGAAAAGAATTTGAACGATGTCGTTTTCTTTCTCTTCAGTGACGGTATCATTCGAAGATGAGCACTCTGAAGGCAAGACGAGGTCAACTGCCGTATCGACCCTTTGACTTTCATCTAGTATGGATTCAGAGGGTTCATTTTCAATGATAGATGCTTTACTTGACCACAATGACGGGCCAGCCAGATTTTCAACTGGTGGAGGACTTGGCAAGATTTTTTTATATCCAGGAGGGAGTCGTAGCGGTGAAACCGGATGATCATCCAAAACTCTTTTAGCCTAGTCAAGGAAGGGACAACAGTGGATGGTGTAACTGCCTTCACACAACTTACAAGGAAGTTTAGGATTCCTTCTTTGTCCATGTGCTTCACTTTCACTGGTTGATGGTGAGCATTCAACATGATCGCCAGAGGTTGATGCTACCGGATTATGCAAACGAGGAGACTAGTCCCTTAAGATCCAAGGGATGAAGGGAAAATCTCGGTGATAGTGGTCTCCATTGCAAATGACACAAGGAGATTTAGGTTTTGACTATGCGGTGTGTGAATTTTCGCTAGATGATACTTGGTTGCTCCCTTTCGAGTTTGGTTCCTCTTTCTTCTTTTCCTTTTTCTCTTTTTGCTTCTTCTTCTTCTCAGTTACTTGATTTTTAGCTTTATCAGCTTTATCAAGTGAAGAGGGAGGAGGGGAGGGAGAATCAGATGAAGTAGAAGGTTAGGAGGCAACTCTAGTGTCATCTAGTTGTTGATTAGACTGTTCAGGAATTACGGGATTCTGAATGACAGAGGTAGAGAAGAGCTAGACATGAAAACTAATTTTCAATCCTGGAAGTGACAAAGTGGCCATATGGCGTGCACCAACATCTCCCCAAGAGGAGAAAGGAATAGGATTCCTTCACAGGGAAATCCTTGGTGGTAGACTCCATTTTCTCAACCTGAAGATAAACGAGGGAATTTGTGACGTTATCCCGATTAAAATAATTTTTTTAGACGCTTGGACACAACTTGTTTTTTCAATTTAAAGAGTCGAGAAAAAACAAAATATGACTCTAGTCACCTTCGATTTTTATTGAGCTTGAAGTGACAAGCGTTTAGAGGACCTTTTCCTTTAAGGAGTCTGAAAAGGAGAAAAATGGACTTCTCTGGAGATCTGAGCAGAGAGGATTACCAAACCAATCGAAAAACTGCAGAATACTTTTTACAGTATGGCAGTCAATCTTCCCGAATGCTTTGTTCGATGCATTGTGATCAATAGGGCGGCAGACACGGCTTCCTAAGGATAAAGGATGCAACCTATTGTGGTGTCCCAATATATACTCGATGGTACGTGGGAGCACAAGTCTGTACTGGCACTTGCCGTCTCAGAGTAGAGGAATCACCCAACCAACACTGAAAGAAACAATTACCAGGCTTTACGATGCCAGAATACGTCTCTAGCCTAGACCTCTAGATGTTGTGCATTAAGTTCCAAAGCATTGTTAGATTCATTGAAGTTATTTTAAGTTGATGTTGCTTAACAATTTGCCTTTCAGGTTCACCACGTGATGTATATATCATTCCTAAAATGCAGTCTAAGATGATAAACAAACATTTTATCTTCTTTCAGCAATGAAAATCCTAGCTTCTAAAGGGAAGAAAGTCAAGAATCTTTTCTTCATAGAGCACAGAGCACACACTAAATGCACAGTTCTAAATCAAGCCAAGCAATCAAAATGCAAATGCACATGCATGTATTTGTTTTCAGCTCTCTTAATGTGTGAATGACGTTAAGAAAGCTATGTGAAAAACTGAATTACTTTTAAAGTGACAGTACTCAACAAAATTCTTTTTCAAAACGAAGTGAAAGCAAGAGAGACACTTTACGATTTTGAAATGGAAATTGCTTTTCAACACTTTAAAACTAATAATTCAAATCCTATGCAACAATAACTGTATAATTGACTATCCAAAACAATTGGATTGTTTTCTAAAAATGAAAACGACAGCTACGACACTTTCAGATTTAGAGACGACAGTTCGACTATGCTACTTTTTGCAAAAGAGAACTAAAAATGACGCACAATACCTAAAAACATTTATAGTTCTTTGCACTAAGGAGGCGGAATAATGCAAGAGAAGGGGGTTTTCACAGAAGTACACTGACTACAGACAGCAAAAATCTTGAATAAGACTGAAAATAGTGAGAAAAATCCACAGTCGGAGGGTAAGGTTAACCCTCCCTGACCATCGCACTTGTTACACAGTGAACTCAGTACGCAATGCACCTACTGCACTCAGGAAGTGCGATGCATATAGACTGCCCTGAAGGCAAGGCGTGATGGTAGTAGTGCAAGACTTTGAACATGATTTCACTCACAGTTTACAATCTAGTTCAGGTGTTTAGGCTGAATAAGTAAAGGTCAGTGTATGTAAAACACAGGGGTGATCTAAGAGGTTACTAGAGCCACCACTTAGGGAAATTAGATTGCTTGCAGATCTATTGTTTAATTCATAAACAAAACACGGAGATTGACTGAAGTAGCATTGATTTACTTTGCATTTGTATAACAAATGTAGTTCGAAGGCTAGATGGCTTGACTTCAGGCTCCATCTGTATGTTTATAAAAGAAACAAAAATAGATAGGCTAACAAGTAATCTAGTCGCTCCCCAGCGGAGTCGCCATTTTGTTATCCGGGAATACTATCCACTCGGATGCTGCTATTCCCACTAAGATGGGTGGCTATATTAGAAACAAACAATCAAAGTCTACTATTGTTTCCTTTTATGAAAAGAGACGAGAGGAGAACCAAGAGGGCCAACCTGAGTCTTGCGCTTGATTTCCTCTCCTTCTTGATAGAGTTTCACCGCTTCTTCTTTATCTGCCCAGCTTCAGAAGAACCTGTGGAATCATAGCAACATACTACTATGCAAAAGGATCTAAATTCATAAATAATACAGGATCAGATGTGTATTAACCATATACATGCATATATAAACATGTACACAATAATATGGAAGGAAATAAGAATAGCTTTATTCAGATGAAAAGTAGCAAGAAGATTACAACCATGAGCTCTGACCCAGCATCATCCTCCAGCTAAGAAGCCCTTCTTCACCTCAAGCAAAGCTAGATCACCCAACACTACGAATGTACACCAGAATACCAATAGCTCTTCTCTATAAGATGCAAAATTCCAGCCTCTGGATCTCTGTGATGAGGGATCCATATATAGATGATTACAGAGAGGTGAGTCATCTTCTGGGATCTTGATTAGCATCTTCTCTCTGATAGTTCCTGCTTCCACTTGGAGAATGATGATCTCTTACTCATCGATGATCGAAAATGGAGTGGAAAGTGTCAGAGGGGAAGCTTCTGGAAGATTCCATGATCTTCCACCTCGCATTTTTGTCCCTACAATTTGTCCATTCTCGACCATCGCACCCTACAGAGGAAAAAATCAGTATGCATCACACCCTGTACACTAGGAAGGTGATATGCATCACACCTCCTGCATTGAGCTTTCAGTATGGTCCAATTTTGACCATTTATGAGTAGTTTTCAGTGGAGAACTTTTGGGAGATGATGTAATTAGTTGACCTTGTTCCTTTAGGTAGTGAAGCAACACTTTTAGGGACTTAGGAGACCCATGTTTATGGACATTTATGATTGGGGTTGAAGTGCCCAATAATTTCTATAACACTCATGCAACTCAAAATAGTCAGTCATATTGTTTACATGTTGTTGGGTAGTATATTGACTAGTAGCATCAAACAAAAAGATTTTTCTTTGATGATATTGGGGCATGGAATGGAGTTGAGCAGGTCAAACTAGAGGTGCATATTGTTCTGCCATGGTTGAGATTCTAGTTTGACTAGGTGGTAAAGAAGTGGTGCTTGAGGAAGGGCTTAAACTTGATGGAGATGAACTAGATGATGATGAGGATGAGGATGGTTGTTGAATTAGTGGTTTAGGGGAATGGAATGTGGTGAATACTATAGGTGAGGTTGTGGTAAAAGAAGGTGTATTTACAATGAGTGAAGATTGTGCATAAATGTCAGAGGCAACAGTAGTGAGGGTAGCGGCGTCAATAGAATGTTGAAGGTAAGCATCATCTAGATTTATTATCAATGTAGAGGTTAAAGCTTCTAAATTTTCAAAAGCATCCAAGACAAATTTATCTAAATCTAGATGGATAATCACCCTTTTTGATTCAATAAGTTGAGTAAAATCAGGGTCTAACACTATTTCATGGATGAAATTCTCAGATTTAGTTCTAAATAATGAGAGGTCAAATGAAAAATCAAAATGAAGTTCCTCTAAAGTTGACAACTTGCTAGGAAGTGAATTTGATTTGATTAATTGGCTACTACTTGCCTAAGTTTCTTCCTTTTTTGGGTTTACTTAAAATCCTGTCTAGGTCATCAACTATGGTAGTAGGGTTGGGATCTGGATTTTCCTTGGTATAGTGAGTCTTCTTGGGAGCCAAAATTTTAACTTTTAAAACTATTTTTTATGAATCTTTTGAAGAACAAGTTTAGAAAATCACCTTAAGGGGCTTAAGATTAATTTTAACGTTTCCTTAAAGTTTTATAGGATTAAGGGTCAAAGTACCCAGTATGGTCGCTGTTAGGTTCCTATAAAAATAGGTGTCATATATCATGATTGTCTCGGTTTAGCTCTAAAATATGTACACACCTTTGCTTGTTGCAAATGTTTTCCATATTTGTAAAAAATCAAAAAATTTAAAAAAGTAAAGAGGGTATGCCCTAGAAAAAGAATAAAAGGGTAAAAATAACCGCAACAAAAAGAAAAGACCATGAAAGTGTGCAAGTCCAACTGCCACTGCTATTTTACTTTTTGTATAATAAAGATTGTGTGCAACTTGTAACCTATGCCACAATCCATGGTAACCAAACAATTTAATCTTGGTTATTCCATGTTTTCAATTTCATGTTTTAGAAATAGAGAATAAAGATCTAGACAAACAATTTAATCTTGGCAGATAAGTAGATGGGTAGGGTAAATAAAAGGAGCTCAATAGTTTAATCAAAGCCCTTGGATGTAATAAGGTTAGACTTAGTTAGGATCCTCATTGTAAAAGAAAAGAAATGTTGAAAAGGGTTTGTGAGTCTAAGTGCACCCTAATAAAGAAGTAAAAATTCTAGGTTAAGTGGGTAGGGTAAGTAGATGATGGTTGTAGAATAAATGTGTGATGAATGGTTGAGTTTAATGCTTAAATATTTTTATTTCATCACTTGCACAAGGCATGTATCACATGAAAGGCAGATCAACACTCAAAGTCAAAAATAATTAACCTCCCTACTCATTTCCCCTAAAATTTTCACTAATTCCCTAAGTGCTAAAGGTAATTGCCAAAGTTAAAGGGGCTGAGAGCATTTCTCTGAATATTGAAGGGACTGGACCCTCAGCCCAATAATTTGAAATACCTAAAATGCTTAAAATCCCTTCATTAATATTCATCCCTTCATCAAGTCATTCATTCCCTTTATAAAGCTTTTCCTAAGTAAAATCCTATTTTTCTTAGGAAAATTAAAAACATTCTATCTACATGAAACCCCCATATATTATTAGCATAAGTAATGTTATATGATGAAATGCTTTAAGAAACATTTACTTAGCACACTTTGTATTCCATAGTCATATTAACCACTAATGTTATTATTATGTAATTCCTAAAATAAAACAACATTACCCACGCCTGTATTATTATATTATATAAAACCAAAAATTTTTGCATATCCCACCACGATGGTTAAATATAACTGTAAATCGAATAATGAATGGGATTAATTAGCTAATCCATAGTTAATTAAGAACCCGACCTCCCCACCATGCTAATGGGAATTAATTAAGTCATTAGGACTAATTAATAACTCAACCACCAATCAGATTGCCCCCGATATGATTAAGTCTTTTAATTAATATCGG
The DNA here is from genome assembly GCA_000404065.3 of Pinus taeda. NCBI lineage: Eukaryota > Viridiplantae > Streptophyta > Pinopsida > Pinales > Pinaceae > Pinus > Pinus taeda. The sequence goes on along the minus strand of APFE031296231.1, from coordinate 92,908 downwards.
GCTTGCCCCTGTTATACGTTAGATGTCATTGCCCCAACTTCCATCTGATCAGACCCTTTAGATCCAATGGCCCTCGCTCATATCTGACGGGTCTTTTGGTCAACCTTTAGCACGTGATGTGAGTAGTTTTGTGAATAGTGCCAATGCTACATGTCGAGCAACATATGGAATCGTGCAACTCCCCCCATATACCAGTTACCCTCCATAAGAAATGTGATGAAACCCACTTAGTGCCTCCCACTAATGAATGTCAAGTCATCCCTGCTAACGTAACCCATCCATGTTACGAAACCCACCAAAAACTTTGACTTTGCATCAGAACAAAGTTAATCCATTTTTCGTCCTTATTTTGAAAAACTCATGCATGCAACCAATACATAGAAAATGAACCTAAACGTTGTTTCCTGATGCTGCTCCAGTCCATGATGTGCTTCCAAGTCAACCAGTACACCATTACCAGTCACTCCATAATAGGTAATCAAAAGACTGCAACCTTGGATAAACATTGTTAATACTAGTCATAAGATCTGTTTACTCCGAGATTGTTATCAAATCTATTCAAATAGATATGGAAGGTAAAAGGACACAATAAAGAATAGTCAAAGTGTATCAAAGTTAAAGAGTATCAGATTGAAGACCAAGTCAAGTAAATCATCTAGCATGAAGATAAACAACAGGGAAGACAATTACAAAACAAAGCATACAAATTCATGTCAAAGTGAAGACAGATGAAAAATAGACTGGTAAAAGTAAAAGTAAACATGAAGACATTAAGGGTTAAAAAAATATGAAAACACTTTCACCAGCTACACTGAAGTTTATCCAAAGTAAAAGTGAAAAACAGTTGGAAGGACTTTAAGGTTAAAAGATGAAATTAGAGCAGAAATGGTACATTCTTTAGAAATTTCATGTTTAAGTCATAGTTTTGAAGAAACCAGTGTGGCCAATATAAGAAGTATTTCAAAAAATTGGAGGAGGGTTTTGTTCCTAACAGGCCAGTCTACAACAACCTCTCTCACATTTTACACAAGTATTACCAAAAGGGAGATAAGTGCATGTCTTCATAACCTATTTTTCAGTTTGTGCAAAGTCTTGTTTTTGACATCATTTTGTAGAGCATATTGTGAACAAATGGAGCTTAATTTTGGGAAACTAAGAGAAATTTATCTCAACAACATTCTTGTCTACAACAACCTCTTTCACTTCTTACATATCTATCACGGATTTAGATATACAAGCGTATCATTGGACCCTAAGTTTGCAGAATTTCTGGGGTAGAATGCATAAAGGAGGGATGTAGTTAGTGACTAGGATGCCTTATCATCAAGTAAGAGTTGCTATCAAATTCGAATTTCTCTTCTTTGTCACCATAAATCATAAAAATAGTGCCAAATAGATTTGTTAGTTTTGAATGTTCTTTATTAATGTTCTATTAATGTAAAACAGTTGGAGATATTTGTAAAACCAATCTTGATATTCTTCAAAGATATTTTAGTTTAGAAATTGTATAAATACTTCTTCATTTGAAGTATTTTGGGTGGATCCTTAGGCATTTCTATACACTCTTTATTTTGGAATAGAAGTGTTGTTGAACAACTATTGTATGGTTGGCTAGACAAAGTAATAAAGCAAAGGACTTTTACGGGATACCTGTGTCAAACGAGAAACAAATAAGTATTCTGTATCTTATGCTTTTACAGTTTTCTCATTTAAATATCCATATGTGTTTCATATCTGAATGATAAACAAAAAATTATATTTCAGAAAGAGCTTTACTGCATTCTGTCTTAAAATAGTTTATATTCTTAATGTTTTTTTCTATGATATCATAGGTAGGGAATTCTTAATTGCTCCTTGCTTTTTAGTTTATGACTGTTAGGCCCCTATAATACTAGTGTAACCCCTTATTGTTATTAGTACAACCCCCTTATTATATTGATGTACCCATGT